>SKCR01049922.1:0-46023 GCA_019454045.1 Zanthoxylum bungeanum
CCCCCCTCATAAATATGATACCGAATCCAACTAGAAAGCGACTCTTTAGCCTATAAAAGATGCCGAACTTAGAGTTACAGTCATTAAAACTTTGACACTCATATTATAGCTCTCAAAGTAAATCGTCCTTTAAACATTTGTCTACCGCCCTCACGACAGTTTACGGAGGTTAAGGTACCCTCAAATATTATTCTTCCCTTATTTGCTGATTGTCTTCACTTGAGCGTTGTAGTGCCTACGTCAACCACCACACCGGTGGATAGAAATTCTCAGCTCACTCTACTTTTGTTTTGCAGGATCGCTAGTGCCCCATCATACAAATCTCGATTGTGGACCGAAGACGAAATCCAGTGTCTACATAGCCCGCTCCCATTATATATACTATTTAGACCGTTCAATTTTGATATAACGTTCAAAATTAACCAATAATAATAAAAGATAAAATAAAATAAAATAATTTTCTCACCAAAAAATTTTCACAACGCTTTCACATGAGGGGCTCCAGGCACATTTATTGACAGGATGTTCCTCTCAGAAAATAAAAGCAAACACGAGCTCTCCGTTATCTTCAAAGCAAACTACCTTTTCGTTTCCTCAGCTTTTAAGCATAACAATGGCTACTGGCGCCGCTCTCATCTCCCTCCGATCACCGCCGTTTCTTTCAAACCCTAAACCCCTCCACCATTCTCCCCGCCGCGCCTCTCCCTCCTTCATCCCCATCAAATCTGCCGCCGCTGCCACCGCATCCTCATCTCTCCCAACTTTACCCCTCAAAACCCCCAAAATCACACCTCTCTCCCCTCTTCTCAGCGACTCAACACGCACCGTGACCACCCTCTTATCCCTCTCCGGATTCCTCCTCAAATTCGCCATCTCCAAAATCCCAACCACCCTCCCCCCACATCCACCAACCAATTTAGTCCACTCGGTGGGGCCCTTGTTCTTCGCCGCGCTGCGTGACCGCCCCAGAGGGAGCTTGAACACGCCTCTCACGGTTGTGGCGGCGGGATTGGCCAAGTGGCTTGACATTTACAGCGGCGTTTTGTTGGTTAGGGTTTTGCTGAGTTGGTTCCCCAACATTCCTTGGGAACGCCAGCCGCTTTCGGCCATTCGGGACCTCTGCGATCCTTATTTGAATCTGTTTCGGAACATTATCCCCCCTGTTTTCGATACGCTGGATGTCAGCCCCCTGTTAGCTTTCGCCGTTTTGGGAACGCTCGCCCAGATACTTAATTTTAGTCGCGGAGCTTGAGTAAGTGTAATTAGCATTTCTTTTTCGGAACATTGAGGGTTCGTTTGGTGGAGCGTTGGTAGAGCTTTAACGAAAGTATTTTAATGCTTATAAGTTAACGCTCACAAAATTGAGTTTTTAATTGTTTGATGCAGTAGGTGCTAGTTTCTAATGTTGCATTGTCAAATTTTGATATTTACATTTGCTTCGCTGGTAGTGATTTGAACTTGTGTTGCTTGATCATGGAAATGTGCAATTAGTGTTTGAAAAGCTTGTTGTGTTGAATGGGAAGAAATGAGCTGATAGTTTTTTAGTTGATGTTTGAAAATCTTATCGGATTTTCTATAGCGGAGTTTTTAGTTACAGACCATTCATTTAAATTTCATATTGTCGAATAAGTTTTATGACACATCTCTTATGGAGGTAGGGCTGGATATAGAATCATTTATGGCGTGTTTTAAAAGTCTGTTGTGGCAGTGAAGGTTACTCTGATACAATTTTTGTTTTAGTTGGATGGAGTGCGTGGCTGTGGTTGCACTTTCGCATGAAAAAGAGATGGATGATAGATAGATATCTTGTCAAATAATGGATCTTTTAAAATTTGAACAAGATCTGGAGCTGTTTACTTCTGCTGAATGAAATCTTTACCTGAAATAAGCTTTTTGTTTTTGCTTTGCTCCCTTGCATGGACATCCATGTAATCAAAATTGTACATTTGGTTTCCTGCACCTGCAACTTGACAGTCTAGTCTGAGTTTAGAGCTTTGAATCATATCGTGTTAAATGGTTTTGTACTGATTCTTTCCACAAGTTGAGCATTTGACTGTTACTACTCATTTTCAGGGGCAATCTTGCTGTTTCAGCGAAGTGGAATTGTTAAGCTTTTTTTAGAAACGGGAAATAGTAGCTTGCTTTCACGAAGATTGTACAATACCTCTTGTAATGTCTGTTAGAAAGTTCCAAGAAGTTACAATGTTGTTACAGCGAAAACAATCCTTTTGATTGTAGAATTATATACTTAGGAATTCTCAAGCCACAAATAACTATGATATCTTGTTACCATTTGTTAAATTAGGAGGCATTATTCCTTGTTTTGTTACTAAATGGTCGTATCTCATATGGTTTTCTTTTGGTCTCTCAATGTTTATGTATTTTCTTTTGGCCACTCAATGTTGGAAATCAAGTTTCCAACCTTGATGTTTTGAGTAGGTAATGCACTAAAGGATGGAACTTACGATTTCAATGTTTTGAGTAGCTAATGCACACAGCCATTAGGCCATACGTAAACATAAAAAAAAAAAAAAAAAAGGATGGACAATTAGCTAGAGCATGAGCATCAGGTGAAACTGATTGCAAAAAAGAGGAGAAAAATGTTGCTATCAATTTATCAATCACACTTGGAAGTGCGAATAGTTTGGGAGAAGAAACAAGTGGAGTAGCTGCTGTCTAATGGATGAAGATTGTGTGATTATAATTTAATTATTTTTGGATTATTGTACATACTATTTGTTTGCGCAGGTTTTACGCGTGCAGGGGAAAAATCATGTAAGGTTCAAACCTTCTGAGACAAAGTCCCAGCAAGGGGTGTATTGAATCGAGTGAATAAGCCTCCAGGGGCACAAGCACACAAGTTACAGTCCTATGTATAAGCTAAGAAATAAAAAGATAAAATATGCTCGAATGAGTCTTCATTTTTTTTCTCTCCCTTTTCTTCTCCTGGTGTAAGCGAATTTTTATAGTGTCGCTCCTTAACTGCTCAGGGCAGTTCCAATGTTTCCCTCCGGCGATTCTTGAGGCGTGCTGGTAACTGCTGAGCCTCGTACCCCAACCTGATTGTGGAGGAGATCCGCCCAACCGTTGTGATCGTGGGGATAACCGCATCACATCACCGTCTTCGTCCTGACTACTCGCTCGATCGTCCTAAGTCCTTTGTCGCTCTTCGCTTCGTCATCATTCTTCCTTTCGCGCTCCCTTTCGTCTTAGGACGATTTCGTCCTGTGGGGATTTTATTTGTCAACAATTGTCCCCCAAATTTACCTTGATTGTACTGGAAGTGAAAATCGAGGTGAATTTTTCGGCTCTTCATCCAGGTTCGTTCTTTTCCTCATTCAAGGAAGACCACCTCACCAATTGAGAACGCTTCATCTCGTTCCTAATCAGCCTGCTGTTTGGCTGATTCCCTCGGGTCGAGTTCTGACCGGGCCCATTCTTACTACATTTCAGGCAAGACCGCTACACCAAACGCGGGCCGGTCAGATGGATCCTCCTTGCCGCCCTTGGTTGACTTTTTCCCCGGCCATGTGAACGTTGTGATATCCGGTTAGCCTCCCAAGTCAGCAGCATGCTCCAAATAGAGAGGTTCGCGCTAGCTATCGTTAACGAGCGTAGCCCTTCTGCCATCCGGAGATGCAATACCTTCCACGAGGGGGACCCAGGTCAATCGTCGCGAACGAACGCGGCCCATCCACAACCTTACATTCCATTTCACACCTTACGCCGTGTGGATGGCCGTTTGCGAACTTCCTTACATTCCATTTCACACTTTACGCCAAAGAAACCTCCACCTCCGGTGGCCTATGTTCATGGTTCGTCTCATTTCCCTTGATTTTCCTTTCCTCATCTCCAGAACTCTGTTTGGCCACGGTGAGCTTTGTTGAGATGGCATGAGGTGAATTGGTCTTTAAATAGACGGTTGGGAGGCCTTCTAAATTGCCCTTCCGACTCCCCCTTTTCACATATTCCCAAGCCAGATTACTGTGGGTGTGAAGAGTTTGGCATGTGAAGAGTTTGCATACGTGTTGCTAAACGGCTCGGGATTCTCTACCCAAAAGCCTGGTTCTCTGCTAAAGTGAGCATGTGATCTGAAAATCCTGTCATATCAGTTTCGTCGCCACTGCCTGTGTCAATGATGGAGGAAGCTTGGGTGATATCTTTGTAAAGTGTAGTGCTGACAGCTGTCATTGGCCGATTCTACAAGCCGACGTCAAGGCCTTGGCCGAATGGCGGGGGACTGACCTTGTGGGGGCAGAGCGAGGGAACAAACTTTTCGTCCTAAAGTTTGTCGCGCCGCCCTTTAGAATCCTATCAAAACTCGTCTTATCTGCAATAAATGTGCGAGCCTTTCCTTTACGTTTTCATCATTAGGCCTGTTTAGGAGCCGTTTTTTGGCGTCGCTTCAGTGTTTCCTTTCTCAGCACGTCACTCGCGGGCGAATTGCATTCGAACACCTGTCTAGGGCAAACTTCATCCCTTCCTATTTTCCCGCCACTTCACTTTTCGGCGACTCCTATCGCGATGCCTGTCATCCCCCACTTTCAAGCTTTACTCCCTTTTTTCTGCAATTTTTGCCTTTCTTTGTGATTTCGAATTCTCTGTCCCCAATGGCTTCTTCTTCCTCAATCTCAAAAACTGATGCCTCAACTTCTGCTGACTATCAACAGGCGTTGGAGTCTGAGTCCGTGGGAACCTTTGGCGTTCACACCCTGGAATGAAAGGTTGCGCAGTGCGCCCTCGGCCCTATTTTTATCGACGCGATGCCATTGCAACGAACCCGTTGGCTCAACAGTTTCCTCCTGCTGCCTCCGGCCTTCCTTTTCTCTGAGCCGTTTAAATGTGCAGCCGCGAACTGACCCATGATATCTTGACTGGGGCCAATGTAAGGCCGGGGTAGAAGTATATTCGCCCTATTTTGTCGCTCGCCATTTCGGCCTTGTCCAAGGATGGCCTCTTTCATTTTCCATTCGTATTCTGCGTCGTTGGATCGCTTTAAGGTCTTTTTTGTTTCAGAGGTCGAGGACTCTATGGAGGAGACTCGATCCCCTTCTGGCCTCTTTCACCATAGCTTCTTTCACTCATTGTACATCTGTTCACCCTATTTTGATCGTTTCTTGCCATCGGTCCGTGAACGATTTTCTCTCCTTCCCTCACCCTCACGAGGGTGTACTCTTCTCTCTCTCTTTGTCCCCAAGCCTTCTGAGCCATCGGGGTCGAAGAAGGCTGCCGATTTCAAGTCAAAGAAAACAAAGCCTGTTAAACGGAAGCAGCTTTCCCCTAGTCGAAATTCGGACTGCGACGTCTTGTTGGTCTGTCTTCCTCAGGTATGAGCCTGGGATTCGCCCTCTCTTGCTTCCATAATAGTTTGAGATGTACTGATGCTAGTATTGTATGATTTGACACAGGCCTTAAAAATCGATCCACCCTCTGTGGCACGTGTGACAGTGCCAGCTCCAGAGGCTGAGACTCCCGTGAGCGGCGAGAGTGAGGGTCTTGCGAGGGAGCCAATAGTCCAATTCCCTCCTGATGAAGAACATGTGGGCGAAGGGTCAGGCATGGAGCAGCTTTTGGAGGAGGGAGGTGCAAGTGGAGTTGATCCCCAAGGTAGGAAATTTTATGCCGAGTCCGGTCATCCTCGCCCAAGAGTTGAGGAGATTCCTGGTGACCACCCTTTCTTCGAGCACTTCTCCTCGGACGGCTCTGTGCCGATTGTGCAGGATCCGGATGATGAGACTGAAGTGCTGGAGCCTGTTTGGCAGACTGGGACTCTGTGGCGCCACCTTAAACAGCTTTATCCTCTAGTGCGCAGGATGTCCACTTCGGGGCTTAGAGGGAGTTATAGGGATGTGGATGGCCTTTATAGCTTGGCCGAATTGGAGTCATTAGAGGAGGCTTGGTTTCTGTATAAAGACGATGTCCTTCGTCGTATTTACGAAGAAGACGAAGTCATTTATATTTCTGATTCATCCGACTCTGATTCTCTTGCAGATGTTCGGCCGACTGCCATGCCTCAACGTTCGATGCCAGAGGCCATGTCCCCCAGTACTTCTGCGTATTTAGCGTCGCCTTCAGCACATCCTTCATCTCTGGCTCTTCTGCCCCTTCCCCTCAAATGGAGATTTTTGAGCCTGAGCAGCCATCGTCTTCAGCCTCCGTGATTGCTCCTTCCGTGGCTCTTGCTCAATCGGTTCAAGTGCCAATCGATACTGGACGATCACCCCCTCTTCGAGCCGGTTCTCTTGACTTGCCATCAACTTCTTCTTCTCGGCCAATCTCTCCTCAAGCCGCACAGCAATTAACTGTTGTCCCCCAGCCTCCGCTGCCCTCAGAACAAGGACTGATGCAATCAGCAGCTGGAACATCGGGGGCACAACTGGATCAGTCTTGTAGCTCCGACCCTGGGATGGTGAGTTATTTTTCATGTCATATTGGATTGCAGTCTTGGTCTGTTTTGCTAACTTCATTTTCGTATGCAGCCGTACGATTTGTTGCTGCAATCGGTTTAGAGTCTTCTGGACCATCTTGGACAAGTGTTCTCTGTCCATTTTCAGCCATCTCCGCCTTTGGCCCGCACAAGCACGGACTTGGAGAATCTTCAAGAGATTCTCAATCAATACGCCTCTTTTGCTGCGCTAGAGGTCAACCAAGCTGTTCAGCCCCAGAATATTCTTCAACTGGACCGGTGCTCCAATGAATTAAGCCGGTTATTGGCTCTTCCCTCATCGCCGATACCTATTGACGATCGGCTTTTCCTTCAAGAGATGCAGGACGGCATAGCAAACCTTCTCTCCCAACACCGCATAGTCCATAGCCGGAGAATTGGGCTTCGCTCATCCTTGGTGAAAAGGAGGAACTCCGTGAATCTCTCGGGCAGCTACAGCAGGCTTTGAGGGAGACTACGTAAGACTTGGTGACCGAAGAGTCAGTCTTCATGAATCTGGAGCAACAGTTGAAAGAGCTTCAACGTCAGCTTGATGAAAGTCGGATGAGGAAAGAGGCGAGAAAGAGGGCCGTCATTGCCCAATGAAAGAGGTGGAACGGTCGGTGGCGGAGTATAAGGGGCTGGCTCGCATTGACTTCTTTGGCCGATTTGGATGCAGCGAGCGCGGGCATACAAGACGAATGGCGTCTGAGGAGGGAAACGCTCTCAGCCATCAAAGACTTGCCTGGAGATTTTAGGCGATTTTCGGGCCAATGATAATGTAATGCAAGACGTTTTTCGTCTATCTTGTAATCTTAGGACGTTCTCGTCCTTTATTAATGCAAACTGTTTATTGTTATTCTTGGACGTTCTCGTGCTCCCATAGTGAGGGCACATATTTCTTCAAGTATTTTCCGTTTATCGCTCTCGTATGTACTCGCCCTTTTAAATCTTGTAAATGATAAGCTCCATTTGGCAACACGCTTCTCACTATAAATGGGCCTTCCCAATTGGGCGACCATTTACCATACACTGGGTCCTTAGAGCCAACTGGCAGTATTGTTTTCCATACTAATTCGCCCTTCTTGAAAGACTTAGCCATTACCTTGAGGTTATATTCCTTGGCTATCTTTTTCTTCTGTGCTTCTAGGCGGTTGAGCGTGTCGCACTTGATATCGTCCAACTCCAACAAATTCTGGATCATCGCCTCGTCATAGTCTTCCTTTGTTAGCTTCTCCTGCAATGTCACCCTGGTGGATTCAATGTTCATTTCTACAGGAAGCACAGCTTCTTGTCCATACACTAACTGGAAAGGCGTCACCGAAGTGCTCGTGCGTGGCGATGTCCTGTAGGCCCATAGAGCTTGACTCAGATATTCGTCCCATCGTCTAGCATTGTCCGTCACCATCTTACGAATCAACCCTTTGAGAATTTTGTTCGACGATTCTGCTTGACCATTTGACTGAGGGTAGTAGGGAGTAGTATTTACTAGCCGGACTCCATATTCGGCCAGGAAGTCTTTTACCTTTTCACCGTTTAATGAGGTACCATGGTCTACCATGATTGTCTGTGGTATTCCAAATCGGTGAATTATATGTTCTTTTATGAACTTGATTATCTGCTCTTGTGAGATTTCTACAACTGGGATGGCTTCTACCCACTTGGTAAAGAAATCAGTGGCAACAACAATAAAGGTGTGCCTTTTACTTGATGCGGGATAGATTTTCCCTATCAAGTCTATTGCCCATCCCATAAACGGCCAAGGCTTAATGACTGGGGTCATCTCGGTTGCTGGGGCCCTTTGAATGGGACCGTGCTTCTGGCAAGCTACGCACCCTTTGGCGTATGAGACGCATGATTCCCCCATCTTCGGCCAATAATAACCGCTTCGTATGATTAACCATCTCATCTTGATTCCAGCTTGGTGAGCCCCACAGATGCCTTCGTGTACTTCGGCCATGATAGTTTTGGATTCTGATGGCCCTACGCATTTCAACAACAGCCCGTCTTGTCGTTTCTTATAGAGCACGTCTCCTGACATTACGTAGTTCAAGGCTTTAAGCTTCAATCTTCGGTCTTTTCCTACTTCAGGCTGTGTTAAGAACGCCCTGATTTCGTTTCTCCAATCGTCCTCTACTTCTAGGATCGTGACGTCTGTTTTTTCAGCTCGCCTTGTGAGGGCTGGCTTGACTTCTTCGCTTCTATACACCCACTTATGTTGGTTTGTTTATACCCGGAGGCTGCTTGGGCTAAATTATTGGCCAATTCGTTCTTCGCCCTTGGAACGTATTCCAAGTCAACGTAATCGAATCGTTCTACTAATTTTTTGGCCATATCCAATAATGCCACGACCGATGGACTTTGGCATTTATAAGTTCCTATTACTTGTTGGATTACCAGCTGCGAGTCTCCCTTGATAGACGCATGGGTTACTCCCATGTTGAGGAGCATTTCCAACCCTAGTATCAGGGCTTCATATTCTGCCTGGTTATTGGTGCAGTACTCGTTCAATTTGGCTAAGACTTGGAAAGGTTCTCCCAATGGGCTAACTAGGACAATCCCTATTCCAGCCCTTTCTGCTGTGCTGGATCCGTCGAAATGCATCGTCCATGGCTTTAGGCTGCATTCGTCCAAATCCAGTTCTCTTTCCCTGGTTGTGCTTAAGCATGGATGATCGGCCAGAAAATCGGCCAACGCTTGACTTTTGACAGCCTTTTGGGGTTCGTGCCGTATGTCGAATTCTGAGAGTGACAGTGACCAGAAACCAGCTCTTTGATGCAAGATAGGACGAGAAAACATGTATTTTATTATATTGATTTCGTGACCAGATATATAATGTTCGGCCTAAGGTAGGCTCGTAGTTTAGTACATGTGAAATATAAAGCCAAACATAATTTCTCCATGGGAGAATAATTACGTTCATAAGTCAGTAATTGTCTGCTGATGTAAAAAATGGCTCTTTCAACATTTGTGTCGTCATCTTGCGCGATCATCCCAGCTATGGATTGCTCCCCAGTCGCTATGTACAACTTGATTGGCTTTCCTGACACTGGAGGCACCATCACCGGTGGCTGTGACAAATATGCCTTCAGTCTATCAAATGCTTGTTGATGCTCTTCGGTCCAAACGAACTCTTCCTCGCCCTTTAACTTCAACAAAGAGGAGAAAGCTTTGGTCTTTCCTGCACAATTGAGATAAATCGCCTTAGGAAGTTAACCTGCCCTAGAAACCTTTGCAGCTCCTTTTTGTTTCGGGGTGGCATAGCTTCAGTAATCGCCCGAGATTTATTGGTATCGATCTCGATTCCCCGTTGGTGTACCAGAAATCCTAAAAAGTTGCCCGCGCACACCCCAAAAGCACACTTGGCAGGGTTCAGTTTTAGCTTGAACTTTCTCATTCGCTCAAAGGCCGATGTCAAATGGCTAAAATGTTCATCCGTGGTTACGAATTTAGATACTATATCGTCCACATAGACTTCCATAAACTTGCCAATCATGTCATGAAAGATTGAATTCATGGCCCGTTGATGTGGCACCACAGCAGCGTTTTTTAGGCCGAACGGCATCACCACCCATTTGTAGCACCCTAGAGACCCTGGGCACCTAAAGGCCGTTTTGTGCACGTCGTCCTCAGCAATGTAAATCTGGTTATAACCTGCGTACCCATCCATAAATGAGTATACCTGATACCCTGCCGTGGAATCTACCAGGGAGTCGACCGTCGGCATTGGGTATTGGTCTTTTGGCGTTGCTAGATTCAAGTTCCTGAAATCTATGCAGATCCTTATCTTCCCGTTCTTTTTCCTAACTGGGACGATGTTGGACAACCATTCTACATATCTGGTCGTTCTGATAAATTCTGCTTCTAACAGTCGTTCGACCTCTTTTTTAATATCAGGCATAACATTAGGCGCGAACCTTCGCGGAGGCTGCCTATGAGGCCTATGACTTGACAGGATTGGCAGTCTATGCTCCACCAAAGTCCTATCTAGGCCAGGCATCTCATTATAGTCCCATGCAAAACAATCTTTGTATTCTCGTAACAAACAGAGCAGCTTTTCGCGTACCAGGGGGCCCAATTCCTTGCTGACATAGGTTATGCGCTTATTGTACTCGTCCCCCAAGTTTACCTCTTCTAAAGCATCTTGTCCCCTCGAGAAGTTTGCCTTGCGTCGTCCGTTCAGAGCGTACTCGTCCTCCAATGCGTCTCTTCCTTCTATCAAACAGTCCACTCCGCACAATTCTTTCACTTTATCTTCCATCTGGTGCATCAACATTTTTCCCTTTAAGGCCGAAATGGCGGCCTGTGTTTCGTCCTCCTTCCTTCGTTCCAGAACATAGGCCATTAAATTGGCCTTAGAGGCCGCAAGGGCGGCTTGCTCTTTATTCTGGTCGTACTTCATTGACCGACATGTGTGGGTTCTCCAAAGACCATTGTGGTTGGTCTTGTTTGTGCGAACAAGTCGTTTAACAATTCTGCAGGGTATGGCTCGTCATTCTGGGCTACGATAGTCGGGCTCTCCCCTTCGTTTAGAACCCTGGTTGGCCCGTAGTTTCCCTCATACATGAAGTATTCGGCCGAGTTTGTGTCTGCAGCGAAAGGTTTGTTGTCGGCGTGTACTATCTCCACTTCATCCTTTTGGTTCCAGAAGACCAGACACTGATGAAGGGATGATGGGATGCATAGGCTACCATGTATCCAGTCTCGTCCCAGAAGCATGTTGTAAGAGGTTGGCCCATCTATGACGAAAAACACCACAGTCTTCGTAGTGCTTCCCACCTGCAAGTCTAGTGGTATGACTCATTTCGCCGTCGTCTCGCTCCTCCGTTAAAGCTAGTGAGGACTACCTCTGTGGGGAGGAGATCTTCCTCGGACTTAGCCAAACGCCCCAGCATCCTAACTGGAATCGCATTGATGGCTGCTCCGTTATCAATCAGTACTTTAGACACGGGGATGCCATTGGCCTTTGCCTTCACGTACAATGGCCTTAGATGCTTCGTCATCTGAGCTGGTGGTTTTGGAAAAATCACTTTCCCTGACATCCCAATCTCCATAGCTTGATCACCTTCGCTGTTGAGTTGGGGCGATTCTTCTCCCGTGTCCCATCCGGAAGGTGGCCGTGTTGGGGGTGCCTCCTGCGAGACGTGATTGATGGTCAATCTTCTCTTCTCGGCTTTGGTGACAACCCGCTTCACCTTGGGCGTTCCATACAGAACAAGGAATGGATATTGCCCCAGGTCTTCTCCCAGTGTTCCGACGGCTGGATTCCCGGCTTCATATAGTTCTTTAAGAAGCCGATTCTGTGATATTTTTCTCTTTCTAGCTTCGGTTCGGACGTCGATTTCTTCTTCTATATCCGTCATCTCCTCATCCTCGACTTCCCGGATCTGCCGTACCCCTGTCTGTTATCGAGAGCGAGGCGAATTCGGCCTCATTTCCTTCGTAAACGTCTTCGCTCGGCCCAGCTTCCCCGTCATCATTTCTCCGGAATTCTCTGGCCATAAGTAGTGATTCGCCACGACTGGTGGCATGCTGCCGAATTGAATGACGATGGGAGGTTCCTCATCATCGGTCTCGTCCCGCTTTCTTTTACTAAGCTTAGCGTGCTCATCGCAACTGGTTACTTTCCTTTTTTTCTCATCATGTGCTTTCTTGCTGTCTTTCGATTTTTCTATGGCATGAGGGCTGCGGCTAGTGGTGGCCTTTGCGTCATTCTGTCGACGCATCATGCGGCCGTAATTCCTTTGGTGCCTCCTCAGCTGTGTCCTGGTCATTTCGTCTACGGGAGGATAATTTTCGTCATCCCTTGAGTGTACCTGTTGCCCTGGGCGTGGCTCTCGGTATGAATGCCATACGTTGGGTCGATGGATCTTTGGCCGAAACGTCCTCACATTTTGGACGAAGTTCGAGTTCTTTCCATAGAACCTTGGTGCAAAAGTTCGCGGCTGCCATGATGATCCTTTCTCCACGGGCCTCTCACAAGTGTCTTCTAGTTCTTTCATCCACTCAATGTTGTTCTTGCACCTTACACAGATGTTCTTCTGGTCCCTTCGTTCTACAGGCTCCTTGATCCTTTCCAGTGCGCTCGGGCGGCGGCGGTGTTGTCTTTCGTCCAGCACCACCTTTATCTTTGGCCGACTCAAACTCGTAAGGTCTGGACTAATCATATTTAACTCCGCCGATTTTGGGAAAGGGTTGCTGTCTACTGCCATTTTCTTCTCGAACGTAATTCGTCCGGACTCTATGGCATCCTGCAAGACATTACGAAAAACAAGGCATTGGTTAGTCGCATGAGACCATGCGTTGTGCCATTTACAATATTTTTTACTGCCGATTTGCTCGGCTGTTGGCAACGTGTGTCTGTCGCTCAAGCTGATTTGCCTGTCTTTGTACAATTGGTCGAATATAGCGTCAACTTTAGTAATGTCGAAGGCAAATTTCCTGCCCTTTTATCATTTGCCTCACTGGTTTGGGGTTCCGCCCACGTCTTACAAACGTAAGGCTTCCCTTTCACCAATTCGGCCAAACATAAATCGGCCGAGTCGGCGTCCACTTCGCCCATCTCATAGTCAATGTTTCTATAATATGTCCATTTGCTCGAATTTTTCACCTGCTCTTCTTCTCGTAATAATCGCTCATAGCGCACCACACTGGTGGTGAGTTGGGGCAGGTCCCAAAACTCACGATCCTGGAATTTCTTTTTCAGGTCGAGATTCAGGCACCCTTGGGCGATTCTTACAAATTCCTTTTCGGGCAAAGGCACGTAACATCGGCCTCGGGCTATTTTAAATCGTTGTAGAAACGTCTCGGCCCATTCCCCTGGCAATTGCCTTAAATTTGCCAAATCAGCTAGGGCTACTTCAGATTCGGCCTTATAAAATTGCGCATGGAACAGTTGCTCCATCTGCTGCCAACTTTCTACTGAATTGGCTGGTAAACTAACATACCAGTAGAATGCCACTCCTGACAATGAGCCATGAAACAACCTTAGTTTGTGGAAATCGTTGACTTCCCCGCACTGAAGGGTGAAGCGCCCTATGTGTTCCATAGTGGAAACTTCCCCAGACCCTGTAAAGAGGGTAAATTCCGATATCTTGTAATTTCTAGGCCAAGGATAAGCCACATCAACCTAATCAGGGTAAGGCTTCTGATATCTTGGCCGTATGCCTAGACCGAACTGGTTTTGTAGGATTTCGGTCATTTGCTCCCTTAGTATTTCGTTGCCATTAAATGGCATAGCCATGAGTGGCGGTTGCGGCCCTCTCAAAAGTGGGACATAATCGTGATTTTGTCCTTGAGAAGTTTGGACGCCCTGAGGCATCACAATTTCATGTTGAACCATGTTTGGCCCTTGATGGATGTTTGGCCCCAACTGTGGTCCGTTCCCTCCGGGGCTTGCTCCTCCCCTGAGAACCATAGGGATATTGGCCCCTTGTGGGGGGACACTACTGGGACCAGCCTCCTGACCGCTTGTTGCAGGGAGAGGCGTAGTCCACGGCAGTGCTGTTCCGCCGTTCACACATTTGGCCATTAATTCATTCATTGAGTTTAGGTGTTTGGCCATATTTTCGTAATGTGAATTGCTAGTCGATACAAATTTATCTATAACGTGCGCATTTTGGAGCCTGACCTGTTCGACGACATCCTGCGTGAATTCGCCAAACAGTGCGCGCATCGCATTAGGGCTGAATTCCCTCATAGATTCGTACCGGCTGGCATCTGCTAGACCCTCAAACTGACCTACTATGGCCGGAACGCTGGGCTGGTTGGTTTGCTCCAGTCCACCTTCCTCCGCGGTTGAGCCAGTCTGAGCGTTTCTTTTCGGAGGCATCTCCACTTTGTTACACCAAGCCTCCCACTGTGGTCGCCAAAAACTGTTTGCGCAGTTTTACGCGTGCAGGGGAAAAAAGTGTAAGGTTCAAACCTCCTGAGACAAAGTCCCAGCAAGGGGTGTATTGAATCGAGTGAATAAGCCTCCAAGGGGCACAAGCACACAAGTTACAGTCCTAGGGTATAAGCTAAGAAATAAAAAGATAAAATATGCTCGAATGAGTCTTCATTTTTTTTCTCTCCTTTTCTCCTGGTGTAAGCGAATTTTTATAGTGTCGCTCCTTAACTGCTCAGGGCAGTTCCAATGTTTCCCGGCGATTCTTGAGGCGTGCTGGTAACTGCTGAGCCTCGTACCCCAACTGCCTGATTGTGGAGGGAGATCCGCCCAAACGTTGTGATCGTGGGGATAACCGCATCACACGTCTTCGTCCTGACTACTCGCTCGATCGTCCTAAGTCCTTTGTCGCTCTTCGCTTCGTCATCCTTCTTCCTTTCGCGCTCCCTTCGTCTTAGGACGATTTCGTCCTGTGGGGATTTTATTTGTCAACACTATTATAATTTTTTTCTTACCCTAATTTAAATAATTTTTGTGAGATTCTTGTACTTTGATAGGTAACAAATCCAAGATAGGAATACAGGAAGAACATCGAGTAAATAACTATTCAATTCATAGGTTATTTGAATTATAATTGGTAAATAAATCTAGATACTTTTAATTTTTTTTTTTTCAATTATATATTTCAATTACCAAGTTTGATATTTTTTATGGACCCTCTTCTGGTACGATGCAAATCCATGTTGGACCTAGACTTTTTTGTTATTCTTAATTTTAATCACCAGAAAAATTTTTCTAAAAAAATATTGGTCGCACTAAATATCTGAAAAACGCTTTTCGAAAAATAATTATAGGCAATTATCAAATACTAGAAAATATTTTCATTTCTAAAATGATTTTCATTAAAATATTTTATTTACAGAATCGTTTTATGTTGAAAAAATGACCTTGTTGGGGGAGGTTGGTGGTTTTTGCTTTCAATTTTAAGTTGTGGGATATTGATGACAATTTGGCAAATATGTATGATTAGTTTGGTATTAGACAGAGTTGTAAATTTAACTCTTTAAATTGTAAGTATATCGAATCATTACAAGTTGTTACTACATGATCTCCACTTTGTGGAGGTTGAGAATATATTCAGATATTGATTTTGTAAATACTTCAGATCTTATCGATTTACAGTTTAAATAGACAATTGATTTACTTACCGTAATATGTATCCTCATTGTTTGTCTCTAATTCTCAAAAAATATTTCTAATTCATTATGCAAGAGCTAATAGTCAGAGCCTGTATCCTGAAGCACAATAAATAATAAAAAATTAATGAAATAAAAAAAAATTATAAAAATAATTAAAAATAAAATAACAAATAACAATAGACCTGAAATCTAAAAAATTATCCGAGTTTTATGGGCGGCTACAATTTAGGTTTCTTATTTAATAGATGATTATATTTTTATTTTATAATATATTTTTTATTTTAATATTTTTTTATTTTTATTTTATAATTTAATAATAAAAACATTAATTCTTGAGATTATGTGCCACATATTTTTTTTTTATTTTAATAGAAAATTATACTATATCTTTTATTATAAATAATAAAAAAATTAATTGTAGAGATTATGTGTCATGTGACATGATGAGAAAATTAAAAAAATTTTAACACATACATATATATTACTAGATTATATGTGATATTATTTAAAAATTAATCAGATAGTAGTATATTTTTTTTATTGTAATAATATGGTTCTTATTTAATAGATTTATTAATTTAATTTTAGAATTTAATAGTATTTTTTTTATTGTAATAGGATATTATACTATGTTTTCTTATTATAATACTGTTTTTATAAAATTATAATAGTTATTTTTTTTTATTGTAATAGGTTTTTTATTTAATACAAAGTTAATTGTAAAGATATTTTAATTTTATAATTTAATAATAAAGAATTAATTATAGAGGTTAATTATAGAGATTAAGTGTCACATATGTTTTTTTATTTTATTTTTATTTTAATGAGAGATTATAATATGTTTTCTTATTATAATATGTTTCTTTATTATAATTTAATAATAAAAAATTAAAAAATTAATTAATTTAATAAGTTTCTTACTTTATAATAGATTTTATTTTTATATTGTAATAGGTTTCTTATGTTAATAATTTATGATTTTATTTTATAATTTAATAATAAAAAATAATGTAGAGATATTTTAATTTTATAATTTAATAAAATATTAATTGTAGATATTAGGTTAATTGTAGATAATTTAATAATATTTTTAATTTTTATTTTAATAGGATAGTTTAATATGTTTTCTTGTTATAAAATTTATATATATATTTTTATTATTATATTATTTTTGTTTAATAGATTTATTAATTTAATTTCATAACTTTAATATGAAGCCGTCACATGACGCGGTGAGGAAGTTTAAAAATATTTAACTTAAATATATATATATATTATATATATATATATATATGTATATGTATATGTTTCTTATTTAATAAATTTATTAATTTTATTTTATAATTTAATAGTGAGCCGTCATGTGGCGCGATGGGGAGGTTTAAAAATATTTAACTATATATGTGGATATAGATTATTTATATATATGTTTTTTTAAGAAATAATTATATTTTGATTTTATTGAATATGTCTCAATCGTTGATTGTAGATAGATAATAATCCACCAAAAAGTAAATAGCATTAAAATATCCAAAAAATAAATAAATTAGAAATTAGAAGAAAGTGAGGGTAGTCCGAGGCAAAACATGAAAAATTTGTTGGATGGTTCAAAATGTAAACACATGTAATCAAGTAATCAACGAATCTAAATAAAATGAAATGTGATATTTTAGTCTGAAGATTGAACTAAAAAAGGAAATTGTGAACAAAAAATTTAGTTTTTATTTTATTTTATTTTATTTTAGGGATTTTAATGATTTATTTAATAGAAAAAAAAAACAAAAAAAAAATCCATAATGATTTATGGTAGTAGTTTTGTACTTTTGTTGCAGGGCCCAAATGTAAACACATCAAATCAACAAATCTAAGTTGAAAATGTGATTTTTTTGGGGCATAGATATTGAACTAAAGAAGGAATTTGTGAACAAAAAAAAATTTAATTTTTCTATTTTGGGGAATTCAATGATTTATTTAGTAGAAAAGAATAAAAATAAAACATAATGATCTATGGTAGTAATTTTGGTTACAACAATAAAATAAATAGAGATTTGCATTTAATATCAACTTTGTAATTAAATAAACGGAACTATTTTTATATGTAATATGTTAAGAAATCCGATAAAAAGATATTTTCAATATTATCAATATATATATATTTTTTTTTGCGGGGCCTGTAGCCTGGATGTATCATAAGGAACTTCCGCCTTTAAATTAGCACCGATTGAGAAAAAAATGAAAGAAACTCGATTAAGATGATTCAAGTATATTATTCGTAGACTTTTAAGTGTTTCGATTAAAAAAAAAGAGAGAGAAAATAATAAAGTCACATGTCAAAAAAGGTAAAGAAATACCTAAATTGATATGAAAAAAAAAACATAAAAAAGAAATTAAGTTTTATGGAACATAAGATAATGATTCCAAATAAAATACAATAAGCCTGGAAATCTAAAAACTAGGTACTTTTTCTGGTTTTGCTATTTATGTATGTCTTTATGATATACCGCTGGCCCAGCCGCAAGCGTCCACGGTTTTGGTTGTTTAATGGGCTTTGGACCTTTGGTTTATTTTTTAAACACCCTTATTGTTTTTGTATTTTATATAAGTATCCTTTTTCAATCAAGTTTCATTCATATTTACCCTTCAGTCAAAATATAAAACTACATCAAGCACACACATTTGAAACCTCCGTTTTTCAAAATTCAAAAAATTTCCCTAGAAATCATCAACATAAAACTAAATTATTGGAGTATATGTTTGCTTTATATAAATATCAATATCTAGAAAGTTTAATAAAATATAATAATGAATATTTTTAATTAAAATTCATTTTGGTAAGGGAAAAATTCATTTGATATTATACAAAGAATTCTTAGCTTTTAAATTGTTTTTAATTAACATTTTAAAAAAAATAACTAACTGAATTTATTGGTTGTGTATAATGTACATACATTCCCTTTAAGAGAGGGGATGAAGGTGAGGACGGATGAAAAAGTTTAAAAATTAAAAGGGGAACTAACGTAATTATAAAAATATAGAAGGACGATAGTGTAAAAAAGAATAAACTGATCTATTTCTCTCTCTCATTGTCTATTATATAACTTGGGAATCAGTAGCATGAAATTGCTTTGTTGCTGAAGCTTGCGTGTTAATACACTCCAAAAAAAAAAAAAAATTAATAATAATAATTAACAAAACAAAACAAAACAAAACACCGGTGGCGATCTTTCTTCAATTTGAGCTTCTGGGTATGTCTTATTTTCCATTTCCCTTGATGGTTTTTTGTTTTTTCTCTTTAATTTGGTTTATTTCATCTTCAGCTTGCATTGCCATTTTGTCATTTTTTTAAAAAACTTTGTTAATTAGTTACTTCCTCATGTTTTTCTTCCTCTTATGATGAAGAAATTATTAGAATCTTTTTTTTTTTTTCCAAAAAAAAATATCAGAGCTTTTGATTTGATTTATGGGAGCTGATACTTGATATTGATATATATGTGTTGTCTTTGCTGGCGATTCTATTTCATTAGATTTTTTCTTGGTGAATTGGGTTATTGATAGCATTGTTTTGCAATGTTCATAATTTTCTTATATTGAATCAAAATTTTGATTTTATTGACTGATTATCACTTTGTTCAAGTGATATTTTGCCTCGTTTATGTCGTATGAACTGGAATGATTTTTATGAGCAATTTTTATTTTAAAAATTTTTTTGTGGGTTGTTTGTTTTTACATTTAGTTGTAAATCATATCTATGAACGCCTTATTACATTTAAAAATTTGTTACGGAAGTGCACCAACGAACTAGATTAGAGAAACCATTGGACATGAAGGGAACTGTGCTTCACTCTATCTTATTATAATTATATTGTAACGATAATTTCAAATTCTGGAACATGTATTTCCTAAAGCAAAAACTAGTCATTTGACTCTTAAGATATTAAGATACTCTGAGATTCTGACTCGATATCTTAAGCCGAAGGTTTGTTAAAATTTTGGTGAGGGAACAATATGTTTTGAGTTTCATCTCCAAATGAAGTCATTAGGATGTTTGTGTCTTAAAACATAACTTATAGTAGGGGCCATAGTTCAAGTCTACAAAGAAGCAGTTTGAATTGATGCTTCGACAATTTGCAATTGAAGGAAAGTGATTATAAGGATATGTGATTAGTATGTGTTATTCTTACTGCAGAATTATGTGGGCTGTGGGTTCTTTTATCTTTTGATTGGAGTTGGTAAATTGAATGGTTTTTTTGGGGAAAATGCTTTTGTGAGGTTATATTCTTGCTTGGCAACTGTAACTCGGTAATAATTTTATGACCCTTTAGGTCAAATGCCCGGCGTCATCCAGCTGCAGTTGCACTTGCATAGCAACTCACAAGTTGTTTGCTTTGGTTCATTTATTTTCTTTCTGACAATAACACCACCTTAATAATTTTTCCATTTAGGGTAAGGTTACCTCTTGCTTTCCTAGAGTAATTCTATTATAAAACATGTTACCAACTTACCATATATATTTGTTTTTCCCATCTGAGGGAAGCATTCCACTAATTAGTTAGTGTTAAGGTTCTTGTGTGACCCGGCATTGCTTATCAGGCTCCAAGAATTTAATTGGGCATACAAGCTGGTTGATGTTTTTTGGTTATCTCATATATGATCTTTTTATTTTGTTTCTAACATTGTATCCTACAATTTATTTTTCTTTTATTAACTACTGTGTTTATCAATGTAAATGTGCATTGATTGGTTTTGACATAGTGGATATTTCACAAATTTTAGGGTACTATATGAAGAGATTCGTGATTAATCTGTTATGGACCAATGAATATCCTTATGCTTTGTTTTTTCATTGCAACACTCAACAGTTGGTCAATAATTTGATTCTGAATTTCTTTCATTTACTTCTTATTTTTAATTATAAACATCTTGCTTTTGGCCTATTTTATTGACTGCTTAGTTATGTCAATGTTTCATTGTGGCAGGTTTAGATAGCTTGTCACTCTAGTTAATTTTGGTGATGTGTATCTTTTCCATCTATAATTGGGAATTCAGTTGTTATTTCTTATATTATCTTGAGTTTCCAGTGTTACTTTTGCCCTTTGGAACTTGAGAATAATCAGGATTAGAGATGGTAAAATGGTAAATGAGTTTCTATGACCTGGGCCACATTCTTGACTACTTGAAACATTGAACTTATTAGAAACTAAAGTTTATATTACAATTATAAGTTATAGCTGTATAGCATTATAATCATCTCTTTTTGTGTGTGATAATGACAGACATCATTGAATTTGCAGATGGAAAGTTGTTAGATTCACTGAAGAAACCGGTTGATCCACTATACAGAAAGACCGTATTCGTGACAAGCAGAAAACTCTACAACTGCGATTTTCTGTGATTTTGAAAATCTGCTGCACGATTTTTGCTGCAATGGCTTTATTGTCAAGATTACGCTGTATCACTATGGATGTTACTGGTACTCTTATTGCTTACAAAGGAGAGCTTGGTGACTACTATTGCATGGCAGCCAAATCTGTTGGACTACCTTGCCCTGACTACAAACAGGTCCATGAGGGCTTTAAACTGGCATATAAAGAGATGGCCAAAAATTATCCCTGTTTTGGTCATGCAGCAAAAATGCCCAACATTGTCTGGTGGAAGACGTGTGTCAGAGATTCCTTTGTCAGGGTAAAACATATGAATAACCCATTTTAAATTAAGTTTTTGTATACTTCTTATCAATTACCATCGCTATCAGCTTGTCGTTGTTATTGCATGCTGCATCACACACTCTGAACTGAAGACACTCTCTTGGATTTGTTCTGGTGGGTAGGGGCTTCTTATTGATAAACATATGTGCTCTGATTTTAATGGCATTAAGCAAACAATTTTAGTGTCAATGCATGCATCCATATATGTTCTATGATCTTCTTGTCAGATTGCATGACACCATTTCTTGTTGCACTAACAGGCAGGATATGATTATGACGAGGAGACATTTGAGAAGATATTTAGACGCATTTATGCATCCTTTGGTTCATCTGCACCTTATACAGTCTTCCCAGACTCTCAACCATTCCTGAGATGGGCCCGTGAACAGGGTCTGAAAGTGGGGATTGTTAGCGATTCAGAATACCGTTATCAAGATGTAATTCTTCCAGCCTTAGGTTTGAACCAGGTAAAAAGATTATTATTTTTCTCCCAGAGTGACATCTTATGGAATCTTTCATTCCTATTGTTTTTTTTTTTTTTTTTTGCTTTTTTATAATTACATAACACAGTTTTGAACTGACTGGACTTGGTTGGACCTGCAATTCGTCTGAATGTCCTATTAATTTTCAAAAATTCATGTTTAAATGGCATGTTGCTATATATCTGTAAAAGAAAAACAAATACTAAACATTTTCCATTCTGCTACATCAAGAAGTTTTTGAAATGCTCATGATAATAACTACTTGCGGAAGCGTTTAGGTGTTCTTACATGAACTATACCAATTGCTTTGGTCTTCCTTACATTTATATTGTAAACGTGCTTCCTGAGAACACCCTCATGTACTGAACATTTTAGGGGACCGAGTGGGACTTTGGTGTGTTTTCTGGTCTTGAAGGCATCGAGAAACCTAATCCTAGGATTTATGAGATTGCCCTCGAAAGAGCTGGAAATATTGCACCTGAGGAAACTTTGCACATTGGAGATAGCTTTCGCAAAGACTATGTGCCGGCAAAGAGTGTGGGGATGCATGCATTACTTCTAGATAGGTTTAAAACACCGGATGCTCAGAATTGGAGAAATTCTGGAGCAATTGTGCTTCCAGATTTGGAAGCAGCAAAGGAATTGCTTACATCAGAGAAATCAGATTGTTAAACAACCCATGACCCGCAAATTTTATCTTGTTTGGTATATGTATTTTGAAGACAATTATTGTAAATTGCTTGGAGATGGTTCTAAACTTGAGTTCAGTTATTAATTTTAAGTTAATTTCACTTACTCTTTATTAATGTCTCGTTTATATTAGATATGTCATATTAATCACTTTTCTATCAATGCCAGAAGAAATGGTCTGTTGTCACTTTCAGATATTATTTTGACATACTATTTTTCAAGAATTTATGTAACTTTTTTATGGCCTGATTAAATCTTTCTCTCTCTCTTTTTCTAGCAGCAGTAGAAATTTTTGCAAGTAAAATTTGATTGTATGAGAATTTACATATTGTTGATGGTCAAAATTGGCCAACACCGAATATAAATGAACAAAACGAATAAGACAGTTTTAACGTGGCTTGGCAAATCAAAAGGCCTATGTCAACGGGTCAATTTTTATTAATGGTGCTTATGAACTTTCAAGAACTTGCAAATCTGTATTGATTCGCTAGAGTTTCTTAATATTTTTTCTCCCACCCGATACAGTGAACCTCCCTTATCTTTATAGTGTTGGGGAGTGTTACAATAATAAATATAGCAACTGTTGCTAGGGGTGTTCACAGATCGGGTCGAGTTGGGTTTTTAAAATTTTTTGAACCTGATCAGGTTGAATGACCCGAAACTCGAAATTTTAAATTGGAACCCGCGCAAGTCGGGTAATAAAAGTATGGGTCGGGTCAGAAAAATACATAATATATATTTTTATGATATAATTTTGATAAGATTTGTAGGTAAATTAAATTATGATAAAATAACTAGAGAGGAAAAGGGAAACATCCTTTATTGCAGGTTGAGTCTGGTCAAACCTGATTTTTTTTTTTTTTTTTTTGTATTAAACCTGACCCGAAAGTAATTTTTTTATTTTTGCAAATCCGATCGGGTCTAGTCGATTTGGGTAGGGTCAGGTCAGGTCGGGTCGTGGGTTGACCCGACCCTATGAATACCCCTAACCGTTGGAGACAATCGTTGGAAATAATTATCCATGATTTATTGAGATTTAATATCATATTAAATTGGAGGGAGAGGCCTCTGGTGATTCAGCAGCCTAAAGGTGATTCCACTCCTTTTATTGGACTCTCGAGATCGTTCTGAGCTCCATGTAGCCTTCGGGTCACATGACAACGGTCTGCAAGCTACGATCTTGGTTTATTGAGAATACGTTGTTCTCGATCTACAAGTTGTATGACATGCGTTCTGCGAGCTTTATCTTGGGATGTGCTGATCTTGTAGAAGCTCTAGGGGAAGATTGTGTCCTGAGTGACTTCAACGAGGTTGACAGTGGCTTCTCATGATGTGCGAGCTCATATTGTTATCAAGCCTTGCGAGCTAGACTCATCATCTGTGGGCTTCTTACATTAGTGGGTCTGTTTCACTTGATTGTGCATGTTTTGTCCTTGAGCTCTTTTTACCCATAATATTAGCCCCCAGCTTCTGACACGCTTTTGGCGTGGCGGAAGCTGGATAGCATGATCAACGAGATTAAGGGCGTCCCACATATTGATTATAACGAGCCTCGATGTAGCAAATAAGTCGTAGGTTGTTTCGAGGGGTGACAGCTTTCGAGCACGTCGTGCATCACTTCAGGTGGAGACAGTTGTCTTATAGTATTTAATGCTTGGGGCTGTCATCAATTATTCACTTCGTTCGAGGAGACGTGATTGCAAAATCCCTGACTGTTGATATTTGAAGACAGTTCATCATTTGGATCCAACGACTAGGGCGAGCTGTTATATATAAGGTGGAACATGATACAAGGAATCATTTTTGTATTCTTGCTTTCAATAGAAACCTTTGAAACTGAAGCCACTCTCATTCAAACTCTCTCCTCACTGTCGTCAACTGTTCTGGTCACCGTCACAAGCATTTCGTCGGTCTACATTCAGCGTAAGTACTTCAAACATTCCATTTTTCATTATGATTGTTGTTTTCTTGCTCTATCTGCTAAGATTGAATGCTGCATTATACTGTTTGAATGTGCTATTTGCCATGTTGTTCTTGACTAAATTCATAGGAAATAAGGTTGTTTTTTTTTTTTTATTATCTTTATGGTAGTGTTGAAGGAGTTGGATCTTGTGTTTGTGGACTTTTGAATGAGCTAGTTATGTATTTCAACCACTTAGACATTCTAGGATTAAGGCATTTAGAATAGCAACGACCAGAAAAAATATTAACTTTAGGGCGCTAGAACTATTATCTTAGCGATCTCATTAGTAGCAAGTTGTTCGTTATAGCCCCTACTAACCATACGATCTCACCTCTGTAGATGTCTAGTCAAAAACATCGCTCTCATCATGTTGGAAGTGGGGACGAACCTGACATGTCGGGCTCCCCTCCTATCACAATCCTCAACACGACGAACAAACTATCGAGCATAACAAAGGCTGTTTCTTGCTATTCAAGGTTCTGGAGACGTCTCAGGTGTCCACCTCAGGTCAAGAGGTTACAGTAGCGGGTTCCCAAGCGGGCGAAGATAGGCCACGGGGAACGAGACTGGTGGAGACCCAGAGCAAGGGTCATAGATTGAGATAGTTGTTCCTATGGGAGTATTGCAAATCCTCTGCGTCGCAGGATATATGACCTCATCAAGCTCGATTCTAAGATGTCACAGAATAAGTTAACGAAAATCATGGAAACCTATTCCATCCCCCATAGGTACAAGCTGCTCGTCCCGGCATCCGGGGATATTTATTTCTTTCCACCCTGTGGGTATATTGCTCTAATCCCCCGCACATCTCAAGGTTGGGCTAAGGTTACCCATACCTGACTTCTACCTCCACCTGTTGAACTTGATTGGGATCACACAGTTCCAATGGTCGCCCAACTCATATCACCACACGACGCCAAAAACTTAACTGGTGGTAAACACACACGTAACGTAAACGTACATATCGCTCAAGTAGTATAAAATATATCGATCCCACGAGGACTTAATACCTGTGCTATCAATTTACGAAGCTAAATGTCTACGAGTATCTAATTGATTTGATTTTTGGTTGGATGGTGATTTTTATCTAAAACAAGTAAATAAAATAAAACAAAGGTAGATCTTAAGTTTTAACAATGATATGAAAATATCCAGGGTTGTGAATCCTACCAATATATTTCTAAAGATGAGTTGATTATTTTATGCTTATGTAATGTACTAGTTTATTAACCTGCAACACGAAAATATGCAAAAGCCTCTTCCGATGGTCAGATGCAAATACCCAAAGTAACCCATTTAACTATATTCCTATGTTAATTAAGAAACTCCAAATTCATTAAATTTAAGTTCCAATTATGGCTACCTACGCCCGACAGGTATATTCCTATCTTGGAAGGAAATCTCTAACTTGAATGTGAGATCGTGAGCTATTGAGTCTACGGCTAAACCTAAAATCCATTTTCCAAGTTCATTTTAAGTTTACCAAATTAATCTTATTAGTGACCAGTTAATAAGAATCATTAAGAACTAGACTCAATAAATAAACCTATACACCACACAAAACATAAGAAAAGTCAACTTATTAAATCATTGATATTGGTTTTCATCATAATCCTAAACAATGTATTTAGTTACAACACATACCTAGGACTACTAAAGACATAAATAAATAAAACTTTATAAAATAAATTTGAAAACTAAAAAGGTAAAATTACAACAATGAAATAAAATGTTGGGGTTTTGGGATCCACTTTATTATTATAAATATAGAAATCTCTCTTATTATAAAAGATAAATTTGTATTATTTTACCAACCGACCATATAAATGGTATCATAGTTAAGTCATATTTTTAATTAATTCCAACCGACCAATAAGGCGGTATCCAATTAAGTCAGGTTAAAATTAATTTAATTAAATCCAACCGACCAATAAGACGGTATCCAATTAACTCAGGTTTTAAAATAATTTATATATTATAACTAAGGGAGATTAATCTAAATTATTAAAATAAAAGTTTCACCTTACCCCAGCAGAAAGAAGTTACCTACTCATACTTTTAAGTAAAACAAGAAAGATTTATTACTTAAAATAAAAATTAAATACAAGAAAACTGAAATTAAACAAACAAGATACTCTCTTCTTAGTATTTTAAGGAAATTCCCCAGAAGAAAGTATGAATAATTCCTTTGATTTCAGCCTCTATTATAGGGTTCAAAATCGGCCCTCATTACGACGCGTGAAGGCTTGGCATCGTGACATGCGCCACAGTAGATGACGGCTGTCAGCAAACTCAATTATTGGCTCGGCGTCGCGACGCGTGAAGGCTTGGCATCGCGACGTTGACGTTATGATGACGCAATGGATTATGCGTGTCGGCGAGCTGAATTATTATGCTGACGTCATGATGATGCGATAATGACGAACGTGATGATGTGGCGATGATGCGTGTCGGCAGCTGAATAATTGAGGCGCGTCGCGAAGCATGAATAATGAACTTCATAATTTGCCATTTTTCATCTGTTTTCACCGTTTTGGCCCTGATTTGATTCCATTGAGTCATGTAATCTTGTTTATCTACAAAAAAAATACAAAACACATCAAAATATTCACAAAACTTGAGAAACTATACAAAATATTAAGTAAAATGGGCGGTAAATATTGATATATTTTCCGCTCATCATACCCCCAAACCTAACATTTTGCTAGTCCTCGAGCAAAACAACAAAATAAAATGCAATAAACAAATTTAAAATAAAAATTAAACTAAGCCACTTTTGTAGGGATCACAGTTGCATTTAGCGTATGCAACAAGCCTTTAAGCCCTTAGGTGTCCCTAGTGGATGAGTTGTAGTCTCGCGAGGGCTTACATCGACGATACCCACAAACGTCAACCAAATGTACAATCAAACACACAAAACAAGTTAGTGACTAAACATGTGAAATTCTTATCCAAGTTAATAATTGTTTTCTTTCTTTCTAAATTACCAATAAAATAAATTCTCCAATTATTTTTACCATTCTCCATATATACAACCAACAATGTATTAATTAAATCATTGTGCCCATAATATTCATGAGTGTAGTTTAAAAGAGAGTAATATTTTTATCCTAAAGTTATATCAGAATTCACACATTTTTGGCAATGGAACTTTTTTCTGATTTTTTTTCTATATAACATCTTCAATCCTTGTAGCGAGCTTTGGGCCAGTGACTCCAAAACCAGTTGGCTTTAGGGCACTAGGTGTTAAGACACCCCTGCAGACTTAATTACTTGGATCTCAGATGTTAAAATTTCTACCATTTGACGCGAACAATCACTGCTTACTGAGGCAAGACGTCCGGTTACTAAGTAGAAACTTTATTATTATTAACTCAGGCTTTACTGTTTGACGCGAACAATCACTGCTTACTGAAGCAAGACGCCCAGTTACTATGTAAAAGCATGATTATTTATTTATATACATAGATTTTTTTTATTCCATCGCTTTCATATGCTTCTTCCAATAAACTAGAGCACTGGATATTACAAACTTTTCACTTATGACCCATGTCCGTATGTTACCATGCATGTTGATAATACCTGTCAAATGAGCATATGAAGTTTAAATTTGAGTCAATATTATGGAGAATTCATGAATTTAAATAATTCAAAATGAAATAAACAAAAATTAACTTATTACGAAATAGGTTGAGATACGTCTCAGGAGTGGAAATTCCTTACACAGCTATTTCAAACACAATTCCACTTGGTTAGTCAAGTTAAAAAACATAAAATAAATTTTTTTATCTATCTTTTTTAAATTTTGTTTTGACTAAAAATCAAGCAAAAACAGCACAACGAAAAATAAAAACAAGATACTAGTCAACTATTCTCCGCCCCCAAACCTAATTGAGACATTATCCCCAATGTCTAAAAATAAAAAGGAAAGTTTACAAGACAATACCTGGTTAGCGTGGAATTGTACATTTAAAAAGAAAATTAAAGGTTAAGATCCAGATTTATCCGACGTTTTTTACCACAATCATTATCAGACCAGTTTATCTTGGAAATGATAGGGTCAATTTGTGGTTCAAAGGATAAGAGTTGGTCAATTAAATCATTGGCTGATCTGGCAGTGAAAAGGGTATTTTTTACAGGTTTTGAAAGGAACCCATTTCTCCTGGCATCTTCAAAAAACACCAAAAGAAAGTCAAAAAATCCATCAACATTAAACTGTCCAATTGGTTTCTGGTGTATGTTCAAGTTTGCCCAAGATAGCACTGTAAAAATTTCCTCTATCATGCCCAAGCCACCTAGCAAAGCACTAAAAGCATCATCACATTTAATCATTTCAACAAGTCGTTCAGACATACCTGGCATGATGTATTCCTCTTCGTTTGATTGTCCGATAAGGTTCGCCTCTGCCAAAGGTTTTAGGATGATTCCCAAAACTTGACTACCTCCTTCCTGTACAGTCCTTGAAACTTACCCCATTAGTCCAAGATTCCCTTGCCATATACTAAGTGCATATTTCTCTCAGCCATGACTCTACTGTGGGAACACAGAAAATCTGGGGCGACGCATGCTGTTCCTAGGCTCGCGGCCTAGTTGGGAGTACGGAGTAGCCACGGGGGACTAAACCGGAGAGTAATGGAGTCGCCACCCGGTGTGAACCGGGACAAAGATTTAAGGCCGCACTCACCCCTCGCAAGGGAAGACCTCAAACCGTTGGGTTCGGAATGGTCCCTTACTTATGCCATTTGTAATGAAAGGATTTGCATAATAATTTAATCAGGCTTAAGTAACACGTATTCCTAAGAATATCATGCTTCTATATTCATGGGTACAAAATAACACTCATACATACATTTCGCATATATCTCATATCTAATAACACATGTCTAACAAAATACCTCGAAGTAACAATGAACATACAACTTCATTCAGCATATCATATTCATGAAAACACAAGCATACATAATATCCGCACAAGCATACATGTGAGCACTCTTCCAAGTGATACGTGGAATTGTATCCCAAGTACAGACCGCATTACCGTCCATTCGGAATCGGCTACGGAATTTATGTCTGGGTTTCCATCCGATATATCACAAGAAATAATACTCCAAAGTCATCATGGCATAGGCATATGAATCGTAATGCGTTAAATCAAGACCAAGGCAAACGACGCAACCAATGGAATAAACATGCTTTTCATTATTATGTGCACAAAGATAAGAATGACTATGTGTGGTTCCATAAAAAATCACCTAAGAAACAATTATACATGGCATGTGATGAAGATATCTCAGTTCAGTGTGTTCACGTTCGTGTAGCGTTCGTAAATGCGTTCGAACGGAAATGAAACAGAATGCTCACGTTCGAGTAGCGTTCGTAGACGCGTTCGAATGGAAATGAAACAGAATGTTCGCGTTCGTATGGCGTTTGATAACGCGTTCGAACGGAAATGAAACAGAATGCTCACGTTCGTATGGCGTTCGTGAACGCGTTCGAACGGAAATGAGACCTGATGCATGATAAGGCAAAATGCTTGCGCGTTCGAGTTGCGTTCGTAAACGCGTTCGAACGGGAACAGACCTGATGCATGAAATGGGACATAATACATAAACAACAAAATAAAGGGGCGCGGCGAAGTACTGCCGTAAAGGTGGCCTTTTGGGGCTCTTGATCTCTCAAAGAGAGGACCTTTAGACCAACATACTAAGCCCATGCGCGTCACATCACATCATGCATACAAACATAAAGACAATCATATTATTCTAAGTATGTCCGATTGAACGTGTCTTGCATCCAATCGAACACACATCAACCGGCGCGACAAAGCATCGTGGTAAAGGGCCTTAACCCCTCCCCATAGGGGATCTTTCATTCCACTTACTAAGCCCATGCGCTCGATTGAGTCATGCATAAATAAGCAACATGCAAAATTTAAGTGACGAAAAATAAATAAACCAAAACAACACAACACAAGAGAAGGTGCCGTTTACTCAAGTGGTACGTGGAGTTGTGTCCCATGTACAGACCGCACTACCGTCCATTCGGATTCGGCTACGGAATTTACGTCTGGGTTTCCATCCTATATACCACAAGAGACAACACTCTTCCATTCATCCAATGCCCACAACACACATCATACACACAACAAATGCCGCAAGTACTGAAAATATAATCAAAGTAAATGGCTAGAAATTAAATAAGAAGAAGTGTGAAAGATACCCTCAGGTATAACCTTTTAAGCTGTCTCTCGGACTCGCGTTTCACGAAAATCGGAAGGGGGTAAATCTCCGTAACTTTTCTGGTTCACTGGTTTGCCTCTTCCTTCGCTGTTCGGCCGCTCAAGCTACTGTTCCGACTCCGTTTTGCTGCTGTTTCCTTGTGGTTTTGCTGCCGTTTCCTCTGTGTCCTCTGCTTACTGTTTCAGGTCTCGTGTGTTCACTGTTTTAAGGGATTTTTTGATGTTTTTTAAGGCTTTAAGTGTGGATTTTTCTTTGTGTTTTTTAAGAGTTAAATGTGCAGTTTTTTTATTCACTGGTTTGGGGTATTTTAGGGACTGTTTTGGGAGTGATTTAGGCTGCTGTGTTTGTGTGATTTTCGGTGAATGTATGGAGGTTTAGAGGGGCTGATTTTCGGTGGTGATTTGGGGTTGTTTTGGTGCTTGTAGTTTCGGTGATGTGATTTGGGGTTGTTACTTGTGGTGGGTTCGGCTATGGAGGAGATGGTTGGGGCTCTTTTATTCTTTTTTTTTTGTATATATGTCAAGTGTTTTTCTTTGTCTTAGGTGTGCATTAGAGAGTCTAGAGAAAAAGTGGCTAGGTTAGTGCATGTTTATATAGAAGAGAGCTAGGGGTTGCCCTTGTCTCACAAGGAAAGGATTTTGGTATTCAATTAGGATTTCCAAGAAAGGCATACACAAGATTGAGGGGGGACAAAATATTTTAAATTAGGAAGTTGTAATATTTAATTTGTGTTGGTTTAGGAATACAAATATTTTAGATTGGTAATTATCTTATTAGATTAGGAAGTCAAATATATGATTGGCTTTAATTGGTTAGGATTGATTTTAATTAGGTATATCTTATTTTAATTTTAGTATATGATATATTCAATTTATTTATATTAGGTATGATTTTAGTTTAAGTTAGGTAAATATTTTATTTAATTGGTAAATGGTTTAAATATTTTATTTAATGTTTAATGTTTAAATTAATATTTATTTATTTAATTTGGGATGTGTTTTATGGGCTTTGGGGAGCTAAATGGGCTGGGTGTGAGGCTAGCAGCAAAACCAGAATTACCGACACCGTTCGAACGCTTCCTCGAACGCGACACGAACACCCGCAATCTGTTTGCCGTTCGAACGAAGTAACGAACGCAGCACTAACGAAGACAGTGAGCTTGTTTATTCTGAATTTCCCCTTCCGATATCTGTTTCCCGCGGCTTTCGTGACTCAAAAGGTAGTGCCTCCAAATGAGACTCATCATCGGGTTTCACATGCGAAAATACAATGCCTACAGTCGCCCCCACTTTGATGGGACTTGTGTAATGTGCAACAGTGACAATCCTATCAAAGTTATGCAATGCATTTTCACTTACCTGGCTCGCCAGCTGCCACTTGACTTACCCTGTGTTGAGTTGAGTTGATTTGGATGGTGAGGTGCTGTGACCCCTGGTTCATTCCCGAACCGTGCTTCCATTCTTGGAGTGCCATTCTCGGCCTGTTCCTTCCTGAACTGTATTGAGATGAGGCTTTATTCCTCCCGAGCTTTATTCCCGAACTGTTGCGATGAGGCTTTATTCCTCCGAGCTTTATTCCCGAACTGCTGACTGTGTAGAGATAGGGCTTTATTCCATGATTGTTTGGACTATGGTCTTTATTCCCGAACTGCATTGAGATGAGGCTTTATTCCTCCCGAGCTTTATTCCCGAACTGTTGAGATGATGCTTTATTCCTCCCGAGCTTTATTCCCGAACTGTTGACTGTGTAGAGATAGGGCTTTATTCCCGGACTGTTGAGATGAGGCTTTATTCCTCCCGAGCTTTATTCTCAAACTATACTGACATGAGGCTTCTTTCCCCTTGAGCTTTGTTCTCAAACTATACTGATATGAGGCTTTTTTCCCCTTGAGCTTTGTTCTCAAACTATACTGATATGAGGCTTTCTTCCCCTTGAGCTTTGTTCTCAAACTATACTGGCATGAGGCTTTATTCCTCCCGAGCTTTATTCCCGAACTATACTGACATGAGGCTTTGTTCCTGGATTGTACCGAATGTAGGCTTTATTCCCGAGCTGAACTAAATATAGGCTTTCTTCCTGAACTGATATGGGCCTCGCCCTCGATCTGATACTGATATGGGCCTCGCCTCCAAACTGATATGGGCTCCGGCCCTAGGATAACTACCCGAATCTGTTTCTGTGCTTTAGCTGTTTCTGATTGGCTTGTCTTTGCCGCTTTCTCTCTTCTGCTTCAAAACCTGTGAATACAAAGCAAAACAAACACAAAAGAATGCAAAGTATGTTACGTGTATGCATGCATGCATGAATGAGTTCCCCCATCCCGTTGGGTTAGGTCTTCCGTCAATTCCATTGATGACCATTCTTCTCTTAGGGAAAATACCATTTCCACCTGTCTATACTGATTTATCCCAAGACCCGTTTCTTTCCAAGTCTAACAGTCTCACTGTCTCCATTTCCCATTTCCTGAATGGCTAACTTATCTTTTCTGCTTGCTTCTTTTGAGGATTCCCTACGTTCTGAGCATCACATTACCAAGATTGAACACACTCATGTTGCAAGTTTGAAAGTAATAGTCTTAGGCAGATAAATGAAATGATCGCCTTTATTATTGTTGAGGAAACGTTCGAACAGGTAAACAAAATCAATGTCTTTATTAAAAGTGCAGGATCAAATAAACTAGGAGGAATAACTTCATCATTTGCAGCATTGCCTTCTTCATTGGCCTATTGTTTTCCACCGTTGTCATCCCTTATTCCTATGAAGCTGAGTGGTTGAGAGTTTGGAGGACAAGGGTTTCGGGTAGGCCAGAGTTGATCATGTAGTTGGGTAGGGGATTTCTGTGTGCGTTGGGTTGTTCTTTCTCTGGGTCGGGTATTGTATGGGCATCGATGAGGTTTTGGATTTCATGTCTGAGGCGGGCGCAGTTGTCGGTGTCATGGCCTTTTTCTTGGTGGAAGTGACAGTGTAAGTTTAAGTTCATGTGAGGTGGCACAGGATTTGGAATGGGCCTAGGTTCCAAAGGTTTTAAGAGTCCTTGCGCCTTCAGCTTTTCGAATACCTTTGAAAGAGGCTTACCAAGGTTAGAAAATCGTCTGTTCTTAATGGCAGTGACCTCAACAGTAGAAGCATAGTCCCTGAATGTCCCCCAATATTCCTTCTGTTCTGTCCATAAAACTTTCTGTTCTCGGCTTTCTCCTCCTCAATATCCATAACTGTCTCCCTCAGCTGTCGAAAATCAGTAATCATCGAAGTCATTCTCCTCAGTTTGCCATAAATAGAGGGCTTGGTGCCCTTGATGATCATTTTGATCTGGTCCTTTTCTGAGGGCCGGGTCTGCATCTTCAGAAGCTGGCTTCTCCAGCGGTCTACATACTCCTTGAAACTTTCTTCCGGCTTCTGCCTTAGTGTTCTCCAAATCACGGAGTGACAAGTCAATTCTAAGTCTGTAACATACTACTTTAAGAAAGCATCAGCTAGCTCCCTCCAATCTTCCTTAACCTGCTTGTCCAGGTTATGGTACCATACTACGGGTGCCCCCTCGAGTGACATCCCGAACATCTTTTGTACTTGGCGCTGAGACAGGCCAACTGAACTCATAACAGACACATACTGACGGAGATGCACCATCGGATCTCAGTTCCCATTGAACTTAGCCAAATCCGGCATCTTGCGCCGGAAACTGCTCCTCAAACGTCATTGTCTCATAATCTAGCAAATCTTCATTCTTACCCTCATCTTGCGGGTAACAGATTCAACCTGATCCCTGAGTTTCTGTATCTCGGCCTGAGACCCAATCACTCTGTCTGTTGCATACTCTGCCATATCATCATCAAAAGCGGGGATATCATCCCCCAACCCATTCGGAGTCTCCTCACGTCTTACATTCTCAGAGTTTCCCCCAGCACGGGGCACAGCCATATTTGCCATAGCAGTAGTCAAAGCCTGCAACTGTTCAGTGATCTTGGCGAGACCATTCTCTAACTGATCCATACGGGACACCTCATTATCGGATTCACTCATACTTGTTCTTTTAGTGAGCCTTGTCCCTTCTCTAACCCAAACGGTATCTATGTTGTCTTTTTGAGACATAGACGGTGTTAACATGATATATGTATGCATGAGGTGCATGAGATGCATGTAACATATAACATACTAAATAAATAAAATTCTCAAACAAATCGGCCTATTATCATTTTAGAAGCTTTTGGGACAACTGTCATAAGGGTGAACCCGTCCCAGTTTAAATGGCCCAACGAGTTCATGTCTTATGGCAGAGAGCCCAACTAAATCCAAATGATAATATTCCGAAAACAAGCACAAGGTGGCCCACCAACACTTAGACGCATTTGGCCCAATAGTCATGGAATACATCCTTGTCCCAGTTTAAATGGCCCAACAAGCCCATATCCCATGACCAATGGTCCAAATGGATCCAAACGATGATGTTCCCAAACATAAGCGTAGAAGGGAGATAATGCAAACATAACATAATAATTTTTACATAATGGCCCATCAACATTTCAGAAGCCTTGGGCCTAATAGTCATACAGTACGAACTTGCCCCAGTTTAAATGGCCCAGCAAGCCCGCATTTCTGACAATAGTCCAACTGCATCCAAATGAGGATGATCCATAAGCACATTCTCAAGGGAATAATTGTTACTTTAACCATACAAACCAGTCTATGGGTGGATTTGCAAGAGTATGGACAAAGGCTCTCACTGGCGAAGGATAGCCCACAACTAGGTCTCCCCACTCAAGGGTTCAAGCGACCAAGTGAGCGTATCCCTTTTTATACACTAAGGTACGTGCCAATGAGCTATGGTGTGTGACGGACTGTCAAACGGATTTCCCGTTGTAGATTCCCCAGAGGGAAGGTGGAGCGAGGCTCACTTAAATACCCAAAGCCTCTTAGGCTCTTATCGCTTGGTGTCAGGAATAAACAACGAGTCCTCCAAATTAGTCCATCACAAAGGCTACGAGTAGATGGCCATATAGGTGTCCTCACAGCTTTTCCTTCTAGAAAGGTAGTGAGTGAATGAAGACACCAAACCATTACCTAGCCTCAAAGTGCCCTTGATTAAACCCCCACTTTATCCACTATAGACATGGTCAATTAAAACATAAATCCAAACATTACAAGAAAATATTTCGGGGCCAACTTTCTATCCCCAGTGGAGTCGCCAGACTGTGGGAACACAGAAAATCTGGGGCGACGCATGCTGTTCCTAGGCTCGCGGCCTAGTTGGGAGTACGGAGTAGCCACGGGGGACTAAACCGGAGAGTAATGGAGTCGCCACCCGGTGTGAACCGGGACAAAGATTTAAGGCCGCACTCACCCCTCGCAAGGGAAGACCTCAAACCGTTGGGTTCAGAATGGTCCCTTACTTATGCCATTTGTAATGAAATGATTTGCATAATAATTTAATCAGACTTAAGTAACACTTATTCCTAAGAATATCATGCTTCTATATTCATGGGTACAAAATAACACTCATACATACATTTCGCATATATCTCATATCTAATAACACATGTCTAACAAAATACCTCGAAGTAACAATGAACATACAACTTCATTCAGCATATCATATTCATGAAAACACAAGCATACATAATATCCGCACAAGCATACATGTGAGCACTCTTCCAAGTGATACGTGGAATTGTATCCCAAGTACAGACCGCATTACCGTCTATTCGGAATCGGCTACGGAATTTATGTCTGGGTTTCCATCCAATATATCACAAGAAATAATACTCCAAAGTCATCATGGCATAGGCATATGAATCGTAATGCCTTAAATCAAGACCAATGCAAACGACGCAACCAATGGAATAAACATGCTTTTCATTATTATGTGCACAAAGATAAGAATGACTATGTGTGGTTCCATAAAAAATCACCTTAGAAACAATTATACATGGCATGTGATGAAGATATCTCAGTTCAGTGTGTTCACATTCGTGTAGCGTTCGTAAACGCGTTCGAACGGAAATGAAACAGAATGCTCACGTTCGAGTAGCGTTCGTAGACGCGTTCGAACGGAAATGAAACAGAATGGTCGCATTCGTATGGCGTTTGATAACGCGTTCGAACAGAAATGAAACAGAATGCTCACGTTCGTATGGCGTTCGTGAACGCGTTCGAACGGAAATGAGACCTGATGCATGATAAGGCAAAAATGCTTGCGCGTTCGAGTTGCGTTCGTAAACGCGTTCGAACGGGAACAGACCTGATGCATGAAATGGGACATAATACATAAACAACAAAATAAAGGGGCGCGTCGAAGTACTGCCGTAAAGGTGGCCTTTTGGGGCTCTTGATCTCTCAAAGAGAGGACCTTTAGACCAACATACTAAGCCCATGCGCGTCACATCACATCATGCATACAAACATAAAGACAATCATATTATTCTAAGTATGTCCGATTGAACGTTTCTTGCATCCAACCGAACACACATCAACCGGCGCGGCAAAGCATCGTGGTAAAGGGCCTTAACCCCTCCCCATAGGGGATCTTTCATTCCACTTACTAAGCCCATGCGCTCGATTGAGTCATGCATAAATAAGCAACATGCAGAATTTAAGTGACGAAAAATAAATAAACCAAAGCAACACAACACAAGAGAAGGTGCTGTTTACTCAAGTGGTACGTGGAGTTGTATCCCATGTACAGACCGCACTACCGTCCATTCATATTCGGCTACGGAATTTACGTCTGGGTTTCCATCCTATATACCACAAGAGACAACACTCTTCCATTCATCCAATGCCCACAACACACATCATACACACAACAAATGCCGCAAGTACTGAAAATATAATCAAAGTAAATGGCCAGAAATTAAATAAGAAGAAGTGTGAAAGATACCCTCAGGTATAACCTTTTAAGCTGTCTCTCGGACTCGCGTTTCACGAAAATCGGAAGGGGGTAAAGCTCCGCAACTTTTCTGGTTCACTGGTTTGCCTCGTCCTTCGCTGTTCGGCCGCTCAAGCTACTGTTCCGACTCCGTTTTGCTGCTGTTTCCTTGTGGTTTTGCTGCCGTTTCCTCTGTGTCCTCTGCTTACTGTTTCAGGTCTCGTTTGTTCACTGTTTTAAGGGATTTTTTGATGTTTTTTAAGGCTTTAAGTGTGGATTTTTCTTTGTGTTTTTTAAGAGTTAAATGTGCAGTTTTTTTATTCACTGGTTTGGGGTATTTAGGGACTGTTTTGGGAGTGATTTAGGCTGCTGTGTTTGTGTGATTTTCGGTGAATGTATGGAGGTTTAGAGGGGCTGATTTTTGTGGTGATTTGGGGTTTTGTGTGCTTGTCTTGTAGTTTCGGTGATGTGATTTGGGGTTGTTACTGTGGTGGGTTCGGCTATGGAGGAGATGGTTGGGGCTCTTTTATTCTTTTTTTTTTTTTGTATATATGTCAAGTGTTTTTATTGTCTTAGGTGTGCATTAGAGAGTCTAGAAAAAAGTGGCTAGGTTAGTGCATGTTTATATAGAAGAGAGCTAGGGGTTGCCCTTGTCTCACAAGGAAAGGTTTTGGTATTCAATTAGGATTTCCAAGAAAGGCATACACAAGATTGAGGGGGGACAAAATATTTTAAATTAGGAAGTTGTAATATTTAATTTGTGTTGGTTTAGGAATACAAATATTTTAGATTGGTAATTATCTTATTAGATTAGGAAGTCAAATATATGATTGGCTTTAATTGGTTAGGATTGATTTTAATTAGGTATATCTTATTTTAATTTTAGTATATGATATATTCAATTTATTTATATTAGGTATGATTTTAGTTTAAGTTAGGTAAATATTTTATTTAATTGGTAAATGGTTTAAATATTTTATTTAATGTTTAATGTTTAACTTAATATTTATTTATTTAATTTGGGATGTGTTTTATGGGCTTTGGGGAGCTAAATGGGCTGGGTGTGAGGCTAGCAGCAAAACCAGAATTACCGACACCGTTCGAACGCTTCCTCGAACGCGACACGAACACCCGCAATCTGTTTGCCGTTCGAACGAAGTAACGAACGCAACACTAACGAAGACAGTGAGCTTGTTTATTCTGAATTTCCCCTTCCGATATCCGTTTCCCGCGGCTGTCATGACTCAAAAGGTAGTGCCTCCAAATGAGACTCATCATCGGGTTTCACATGCGAAAATGCAATGCCTACATCTACCCAATTCGTTTGCTGCATCAGCGAATTCTGGTCTAGAACCAGAACTAGTACTATAAAATACACAGATGTTAACCACTCGTCTTCTTGATGTTGTTTCTAATTTTTTCTTAAAATATTTCTTTCTCAAATCTTGATGTGTTGAAGAGAGCAATGACGAGTTGAATTTATAGATCCTGAAAAAGGGTGAGTAATTATAGCACTAATACCTTCCAAATGACAATTATTAGCGAAACAGTAAAATAAATTGTGAAAGTCAAAAAGTCTGGATCTTGTCGGTGAAAATAAAAGAAAATAACAAAAAAAATCACAATTATTAGTTAAAGACAAATAAATAAAAATATGTACATGTAGTAACAACTTGAATGACATCTATGTGTCAGTGACAAGTTTCCCATCCATTTCTTATAAATTGGCAAACAATGTCTTTTAAAGTCAGATTCCCGAGACTTAATTGTTTTCTTTCTCTTCGAAACTGTGTATGTAAAGTGCGATTTTTGTGATACACATATCCACTGGGATGCGTCTCAAGAGTCAATGATATGTCATCTAAAGATCTTCTTACTCATGTCATCCCTAATGAATTTTATTTTATCTTCGCGGTTATCAGACACCATTCCTAAAGAATGACAACGAGTATTACATGTACAGCGTGCACATTTATAACAAACACTAATTGTTTAGCTATTCTTTTCTTAGCAAATGTGCTTTTTCCTAAACCGGGCAGAAATGAAATAAAAGAGTCAGATGACTCACCTGCTAATCGAACTCGTGCTTCAATTATCAAACGAATGTCACTAGGAATACCTTTGATCATCAGAAGTCTCATCATTTCAATGCGTGCTTTGTAGACTTTCATCAGAGAATTTTGAGGAAGAGAAGGAAAATGCTTGTGAAGTTTTACGAGAACTTCTTCCATCATTTTTGTGAATTTTCCTACAAAAATTAAACACACAAAAATAAAACACACCAAATCTCAATATATACACAAATTTCATGGGTTGCCTCCCTGCTAGCGCTAAGTTTAACGTCGTCAGCTAGACATGACTGCCTGAATGTTAGGCTGGATCTGCTAGTGTGAGACTCTCTTTTTGTCGCTCAAATTATTCTCCCCAATAGTGCTTGACCACATGGCTATTGACCTTGAATGTGTTGTTGGAGTGGGGTTATATATCTCAACTACTCCGTAGGGTAACACCTGGGTAATCACAAATGGACTTGACCACCTTGATTTTAGTTTTCCAGGGAAACGTTTTAACCTTGAGTTGTATAACAACACCCGCTGCCCTAGTTCCAGTTGTCTGCACACTATTTTTCTGATCATGCCACTTCTTGGTCTTTTCTTTGTACAGTTTGGCATTCTCATAAACATGAAGGCGGAATTCCTCCAATTCGTTCAGTTGGTGGAGACGATTCTCTCATGCTGCTTGCAGATCAAAATTTAGCTTCTTCAGTGCCCTGTACGATTTATGTTCGAGCTCCACAGGCAGATCGCATGCTTCCCAAAAACCATTCGGCATAGGGACATTCCAATGGGTGTCTTGTAAGCTGTCCGATAGGCCCATAATACGTCATCTAATTTGTAGACCAGTCCCTCCTTGTTGATCCAATGGTTTTTTCCAGGATTCTTTTGATTTCTCTATTTGAAACTTCAACCTGACCACCTGACTGCGGATGGTAAGCAATGGCAACTTTATGAGTAACTCCGTATTTTATTAGGAGTGCATCAAAGTATCTATTACAGAAGTGTGTGCCTCCATCACTGATGATTGCTCGAGGTGTTCCGAAGCGAGTGAAAATATTCTCCAAATGGGTTGAACCAACAGCACTGCCATAGATACTTTCGAGAATGCTTTGAAGAGGTCATTCATTTCTCCTCGAAATATTTCTCGTTCTCTGACACTTTTCATATTGAAGAATGAATAAGTGATCATCATTAAACAAAGTAGGCCAGAAAAAATCTGATTGTAGGACTTTGGCTGCAGTTTTATCTTCGCTGAAGTGTTCGCCGTAAGATAATGAATGACAATGCTGCAAGACACTATTAACCTCATTCTGTGGTACACAATGCCGCAATAACTGATATGCACAATGTTTGAATAGATACGACTCATCCCAGACATAATGATTGACTTATTTGAAGAATTTCTTCCGTTGCTGATGTGTCCATTCCAACAGCCATTTCCCCGATACTATATAGTTTACATAGTCAGCATACCATGGGACTTCCTGCTACTTGATGGCAAACAACTATTCATCTGGAAAAGTTTATTTGATTGTCAGTTCATTGTCAGTTGTTCCTCCATTTTCAAGCCTTAACAAATGATCTGCCACTTAATTTTCTGACCTTTCCTGTCTCGGATCTCAACATCAAATTCTTACAGTAGAAGTACCCAACGGATCAATTTGGGCTTGGAATATTTCTTTGCGATCAAGTATTTGATTGCTGAATAATCTGTGTAGACCACTATTTTGGGACCCAGCAAATATGAGCGGAATTTATCAAAAGTAAACACAACTGCGAGCAACTCATTTTTAGTTGTTGTGTAGTTGAGTTGTGCTTCATTCAAAGTTTTGCTGGCGTAGTAGATGGTGTGAAAAACTTTTGCTTTGCTTTGTCCCAGAACTACACCTACAGTAAAATCACTGGCATCGCACATCACTTCAAATGCGATCGTCCAGTCTAGTGCTACTATGATGGGGGCAGAGATCAGCTTATGTTTCAAGATCTCAAAAGCATGGTGGCATTCTTTGGTGAAGTGGAACGACACATCTTTCTCCAGCAGATTGCATAGAGGTTTAGCAATCTTCGAGAAGTCTTTGATAAATCTCCGGTAAAATCTTGCATGCCCGAGAAAACTTCGAATCCTTTTGACGGATGATGGTGGAGGTAATTTCTCTATCGTCTCGATCTTTGATTTTTCTAGCTCGATTCCCTTCTGTGAGATCCAATGTCTCAGGACAATGCCTTTCTGCACCATAAAATGGCATTTCTCCCAGTTAAGTACCAGGTTGGTATCTTCACATTTTTGTAACACTTTTTCCAGATTTTGGAAATAGTGGTTGAACGAGTCTCCAAACACTGAGAAGTCATCCATGAAGACTTCCATTCTTTGTTCTATCATGTCTGAAAAGATAGCTATCATGCAACTTTGAAATATGGCATGAGCATTACAGAGTCCAAATGGCATCCTGCGGAAAGCAAAAGTACCATACGTGCATGTGAATATGGTTTTCTCTCCTGATCTTCTAGGGCAATGAGAATCTGATTCAATCCTGAGTATCCATCCAGAAAATAGTAGAATTAATGTCCCGTCAGTCTGTCTAGCATCTAGTCAATGAATGGTAGCGGGAAATGATCCTTCCGTGTTGCTTTGTTCAGCTTTCTGTAGTCCATGGATACTCTCCATCCAGTCACTGTTCTTGTCGGAATCAGCTCGTTCTTTTCATTGGTGACTACAGTCATTCCTCCTTTCTTGGGTACACATTGCATATGACTCACCCAAGTGCTATCAGAGATGGGGTAAATGATGTCTGCATCCAACCATTTGATGATTTCTTTCTTCACGACTTCCTTCATGATTGGATTAAGTCTCCATTAATGCTCCATTGTGGCTTTGTACTCGTCGTTCATCAGGATTTTATGGATTCAAAATGATGGACTAATGCCTCAAATGTCTGCTATAGTCCAGCCAATAGCTCTCTTGTGATTATGTAACACTCTCAACAACTTATCTTCCTACACCCATGTTAGCGACGAAGAAATAATCACAGGTAAATCAGAAGCATTTTCCAAGTATCCATATGTGATATGGCTCGGAAGTGGTTTTAGTTCCGGCTGCGGTGGTTCTTCAATCGAGGGCTTGATTCGCTCCTTTTTCGGTAGTTCCAAACTTTCCAGCAGTGGTGTTGATCTTAAGCAAGAGGCTCCATCATGATAGTTGATACATTCCAGAATGTCATCATCTACCTCTCTGTCAATCATGTTGGTGATGCATACTTTAAGTTGTCAGTGGAAAGTTGCATTGCATCTGTGTTCTGGATGATACTATCTATTACATCAAGTCTGAAACATTCCTCCTCATTTTCTTCATTCGGGAATTTCATGGTTTTTATAACATTGAGTGCTACTTCTTGGTCATGTACCCTCATAGTTAGTTCACCTTTTTATACATCAATAATGGTTCGACCCGTAGCCAAGAATGGTCTCCCGAGGATGATGGGTATATTTTTGTCTTCCTCCATGTCAAGGACAATGAAATCTGCTAGGAAAATGAATTTGTCGACTTTGACCAATACATCTTCCACTACAGCTCTTGGAAACGTGAGTGATCTATCAGCCAGTTACAGAGTGACTGAGGTGGGCTTTGCTTCTCTAATCTGCAGTTTCCTATAAATAGACAAATGTATCAAGTTAATACTAGCACCTAAATCACACAAAGCCTTACCGAAGTAATGTTCTCCTATGGTGCAGGGGATGATGAAACTGCCAGGGTCCTTCAACTTTGGGGGAAGCTTCCTCTGAATGATGGCACTGCATTATTCTGTCAATGCTACAGTCTCGTAGTCTCGTAATCTCATAATCTTCACTTTCGTGACAGAATATCTTTCATGAATTTTACATAACTGGGCATTTGTTCCAACGCTTCTGCAAATGGAATGTTGATATGCAACTTTTTAAAGATCTCCAAGAATCGAGCAAATTGCTTGTCTAGTTTGTGTTTCTGGAGACACTGTGGAAAAAGTGGAGGTGGAGTAAATATTTCTCGATCATTTTCTTTTGCCTCTTTTTCCTCCATCAGTGGATCTGTTTCGTTGCTTTCTTTATGAACTTCCTCAGTAGATGCCTTGACTTCAACATCTTTGTTGATTTCAGTGCCGCTTTTCAAAGTGATGGCTTGGCATTGCTCATTCCCTCTGTTCCTTGGATTTGGTTATGTGTTGCTAGAAAAGGGTACCTTGCGATCTGTAACTCTGAGCATTGGCTAGTTATCCCAATTGATTTTCCAGTGCCTTTATAGAAGCTGATTGGCTTTGAAACATAGCATCGTTTTTGGCTTCTTGCTTTTTCATCTGGGCCAGCACTTCTGCTATTCCAGGTTCTTTTTCATACTATTGGCCTTTGGGTGGTGGATTATTCCTTTGCCCTGAAGTGTTGCTCCATGCGAAATTAAGATGATTCCTCCAACCTGGGTTGTAGGTATTGGAATATGGATTGTTTCTTTGTATGTTGAAATTGCTAACATAGTTCGCAGTCTCATCATGTTGGTTGTAAGATTCTGCCTCTGGTGCTCCTCCATATAGTGAACTTGTGGATCCAACATTAACTTTCATGTTAAGGGTTTCCAGACATTTGCGTATCTGATCTAGCTTGGCATTCATTGTTGTGTTGGCTCCTTCTTCGTGGATTCCTGCTATTCGTTGGATCATGCTCATTTCTGTTGGCCACAAGGAATTGTTGTTAGCCATTTCTTCAATTAAGTCATCTCCTTTTGCCATTAAATCTCCTCCAGCAGCAGCATTTATTGGGGTTCTCATTAGTCCAGAAAGTCCATTGTAGAAGGTTTGGACTTTTAGCCACTTTGCAATCTCATGGTGAGGATATTTTCAGAGCAATTCCTTGTATTTTTCCCATGCTTCGCAAAGGGATTCTGAGTCATCTTGCACAAAGGGTGTGATTTCATTTCTTAATTTTGCTGTTCTGGCTAGGGGAAGTATTTTGCAAGGAATTTGGTGGCAAGAGTGTTCTAAGTTGTGATGGAACCTGCTGGCAATGAATGGAGCCAAGCCTTAGCTCTGTCTTTCAAGGAATATGAGAACACACACAGACGCATTACTTCTTCTGCCGCTCGGTTGTAATTGAATGTGTCACAAACTTTCAGGAAGTTACTGATGTGGGCATTAGGATCTTCAATTACATTTTTCCCGAACTGAACTGATTACTGTATCATATGAATGCATGTTTTTATGTCACACGTATTTGCTGGTAAGGGAGGAAGTACACTGCATGATATGAAGCCGTCAACCACCAGAATTGTTCTGTCTCAAATGGGAATTGGTGGTGCAACTTACAAAGGTTCATGTTCTTGATTGTTCATGTTGATCAGTGGTTCTTGGCCTTCTCGCCTTTCCCTTCTCAACTGTCTGATATTTATTTCAATTTATGGGTCAAGCGGACGGATTTCAAAGCTTCTGCTTCTTCTCAAGTAGTGTCTGAGAACGTGAAACACAAGAAAACAAAAATAATAAGTAAAAACAAATTAGACACAAGTATCTAACCCTAAAATTAATAGTAAAAGATAAATAAGTCCTCGGAAACGGCGCCAAGAACTTGACCGGTGGTAAACACACACGTAACGCAAGCGCACATATTACTCAAGTAGTATAAAATATATCGATCCCACGAGGACTTAATACCTGTGCTATCAATTTACGAAGCTAAATGTCTACGAGTATCTAATTGATTTGATTTTTGGTTGGATGGTGATTTTTATCTAAAACAAGTAAATAAAATAAAACAAAGGTAGATCTTAAGTTTTAACAATGATATGAAAATATCCAGGATTGTGAATCCTACCAATATATTTCTAAAGATGAGTTGATTATTTTATGCTTATGTAATGTACTAGTTTATTAACCTGGAACACGAAAATATGCAAAAGCCTCTTCCGATGGTCAGATGCAAATACCCAAAGTAACCCATTTAACTATATTCCTATGTTAATTAAGAAACTCCAAATTCATTAATTTAAGTTCCAATTATGGCTACCCACGCCCGACAGGTATATTCCTATCTTGGAAGGAAATCTCTAAGTTGAATGTGAGATCGTGAGCTATTGAGTCTACGGTTAAACCTAAAATCCATTTTCCAAGTTCATTTTAAGTTTACCAAATCAATCTTATTAATGGCCAGTTAATAAGAAGCATTAAGAACTAGACTCAATAAATAAACCTATACAAAACAAAACATAAGAAAAGTCAACTTATTAAATCATTGATATTGGTTTTCATCACAACCCTAGACAACCTATTTAGTTACAACACATACCTAGGACTACTAAAGACATAAATAAATAAAACATTATAAAATAAATTTGAAAACTAAAAAGGTAAAATTACAACAATGAAATAAAATGCTGGGGGTTTGGGGATCCATTTTTATTATTATAAATCTAGAAATCTCCCTTATTATAATATATAAATTTACGTTATATTACCAACCGACCGTATAGGTGGTATCCTGGTTAAGTCAGATTTTTAAT
>SKCR01049923.1:0-53190 GCA_019454045.1 Zanthoxylum bungeanum
CAACTCCACGTACCACTTGAGCAAATGTCACCTTCTCTTGTTTTTTGTTGCTGTGGTTTATTTATTTCTCGTCATTTAAATTCTGTATGTTGCTTATTCCCGCATGATACGATCGAGTGCATGGGCTTAGTAAGTGCGATGAAAGGTCCCCTAATTGGAAGGGTTAAAATCCTTCACCACGATGCTCTGCCGCACCAATTGATGTGTGTTCGGTTGAATGCGAGATACGTTCAACCGAGCATACTTAGTTTGATATGATTGTCTTTATTTTCGTATGCATGATTCAACCGAGCGCATGGGCTTAGTAAGTGTGATGTGAGATCCCCTATGGGGAGGGGCTAAAGCCCTTTACCACGATGCTTTCCCGCGCCGGTTGATGTGTGTTACGTTGGATACAAGATACGTTCAATCGGGCACACTATATTTAATATTATTGCTTTTAATTCTTTGTATGCATGATTCAGTCGAGCGCATGGGCCTAGTATGTTGGTCTAAAGGTCCTCTCTTTGAGAGATCAAGAGCCCCAAAAGGCCACCTTTACGGCAGTACTTCATCGTGCCCCTTTATTTTGTCGTTTATGTATTGCGTCCCATTTCATGCATCAGGTCTGTTCCCGTTCGAACGCGTTTACGAACGCAACTTGAACACGCATGTATTTTTCCTTGTCATGCATCATGTCTTATTTCTGTTCGAACGCGTTCACAAACGCCATACGAACATGAGCATTCTGTTTCATTTCCGTTCGAACACGTTCACAAACGCCACACGAACGTGAGTATTCTGTTTCATTTCCGTTCGAACGCGTTAACAAACGCCATACGAATGAGAGCATTCTGTCTTATTTCTGTTCGAACGCGTTATCAAATGCCATACGAACGCGAACCTTCTGTTTACCATTCGAACGCGTTTACGAACGCTACATGAACGCACACGCACTTTCTTAGTTTCATAATGTATCAGGTCTGGTTCCGTTCGAACGTGTTCTCGGACGCTACACAAACGTGAACCTTCTGTTTACCGTTCGCACGGGTTCTCGAACGCTACGCGAATGTGCACCCACTGAATTGAGTTCTCTTCATTAGATTTAACGCATAGTTTTCCTAATAGATATCCCCACATGTATGAATACGAACGTGTTTAATGTATTACAATTCATATGCTTATGTCATGATAACATTTGAGTATTATTTCTTGTGGTATATCGGATGGAAATCCATACGTAAATTCCGTAGCCGATTCCGAATGGACGGTAGTGCGGTCTGTAATTGGGATACAATTCCACGTACCACTTGGAAAAGTGCCCATGTGGGACACAGGAATCTGGGCGACGCCGTTCCTAGGCTCGCGGCCTAGTTGGGAAGGATTACATAACATGGAGTCGCCACCCGGTGTGAACCGGGACAAAGATTTAAGGCCGCACTCACCCCTCGCAAGGGAAAACCTCAAACCGTTGGGTTCGGAATGGTCCCTTACTTATGTCACTTGTAATGAAAGGATTCATGTAATAATTTAAACAAGCTGAAGTAACACTTATTCCTAAGGGTATCATGCTTCTAAATTCACATTTATAAAATAAAATATGCGTCTAAATATACATGTATTTCACATATATCTTACATTTAAATTTGCATGCTTAACATATATCAAGATAGCAACTAACATACAACTTTACTTGCATATCACATTCAGGGAAAAAACACAAGCACACATATTAACCATACAAGCACACACATGGGCACTTTTCAAGTGGTACGTGGAATTGTGGCCCAAGTACAGACCGCATTACCGTCCATTCGGAATCGGCTACGGAATTTACGTCTGGGTTTCCATCCGATATACCGCAAGAAATAATGCTCAAATGTTATCATGACATAAGCATACGAATTGTGACACATTTGCATAAGAAAGATCAACTAATAGGCAATTATGCATGAATATAATAAGACAGACTCAGTTCAGTGTGTGTGCATTCATGTAGCGTTCGTAAACGCGTTCGAATGGAAATGAAACAGAATGCTCACGTTCGAGTAGCGTTCGTAAACGCGTTCGAACGGAAATGAGACAGAAAGCTCACGTTCGTATGGCGTTTGTTAACGCGTTCGAACGGATACGAGACCTGACACATAATAAGGCAAAAACACATGCGCGCTCGGGTTGCGTTCGTGAACGCGTTCGAACGGACACGGACCTGATGCAATACATAAACAGAGAATAAAAGGGCGCGGCGAAACACTGCCGTAAAGGTGACCTTTTGGGGCTCTTGATCTCTCAAAGAGAGGACCTTTAGACCAACATGCTAAGCCCATGCGCGTCATATCACACATGCAAGAATAGAACCAATCATATCAACCAAGTATGCCCGATTGAACGCATCTTACATCCAATCCGAACACACGTCAACCGGCGCGGCAAAGCATCGTGGTAAAGGGCTTTTAGCCCCTCCCCATAGGGGATCTCATAACACACTTACTAAGCCCATGCGCTCGATTGACTTATACATACGAAAATAAAGATAATAATATCAAACTAAGTATGCTCGATTGAACGTATCTTGCGTCCAACCGAACATACACCAACCGGCGCGGCGAAGTAGTGTCGCGAAGGTGGCCTTTTCGGCTCTTTGTCTCACAAATGGAGTACCTTTGGACTAACTCACTAAGCCCATGCGCTTGGTTGAATCATACAAAAATAAACAATATATTGAATTCAAGAGAAAACTAAATAAACAAAAAGCAACACAACGAAAGAGAGATGGTGCCGTTTACTCAAGCGGTACGTGGAGTTGTGGCCCGAGTACAGATCATATTACCGTCCATTCGGAATCGGCTATGAAATTTATGTCCGGGTTTCCATCCGATATACCGCGAGAGTTGACACATCTCTCATTCATCTAATGCCCACAACATATTACATCTCATAATTCATGCATATTTACATACTCAAAAATCACAACACACATTTCAACATTACAATCATACAAGAAATACTTAATAAATAATGCGGAAAAGGAAAACAAGTGTGAAAGATACCCTCAGGTCTAACCTTTTAAGCCGTCTCTCGGACTCACGTTCCACAAAGATCGAAAGGGGGGGTGAAGCTCCGCAACTTTTCTGGTCCCTGGTTCAACGTCCTAGCTCACTGCTTCGCTGCTTTGCTTATTGTTCGAACTCCGTTCTGCTCCTATTCGGCTCCTGTTTTGCTGCTCACTGCACGGGCTACCTGTTTCAATGTTTTCAAAGAACTATTCCAAGTTGTGTGGGTTCTTAGTGCAATTAAAAGTGATTATTTTTAAGGTTATCTATGTAGTTTTCTAAGTTACTGTTTTTTAAGGATTTGGGCTACTATTTTAAGGTAATCTAGGAGGTTGTTTAGGCGTGTTTTAGGGTGTGGTTTTGTGGTGATTTTTGGTGGTGGGGGGCTGCAGTATAGGTGGTTATTTCGGCTTGGAGGGTGGTGGCTTGTGGTGGCTTCTTTGTTTCTTTTTGTGGTGTAGAGAGAGTCTAGAGAGATTTCGAGAGAGCTTGGGTGTGAATTTTTGTTGTGTGTCCCCCCGATGGCCTTGGTTAGGGGTTGTTTATATAGAGAATGGCTAGGGTTTACAAGGGAAGGGATTTGTGCATTAAATTAGGATATGATTTAGTGTTTAGCAAGGAAAGTCAAAGATTGAGGGGGGACAAATTTGGTTTAGATTAGGAAGTCAATACTTTTAATTGGTGGATATCTTATTGAATTAGGAAGTCAAATATATGATTGGCTTTAATTGGTTAAGATTGATTTTAATTAGGCAAATCTTATTTTTAGTTTTAGTATATAATATATTTGATTCATTTATATTAGGCATGATTTTATTTTATGTTTTATTTAATTGGTAAATGATTTAAATGTTTTATTTTAATGTTTAATATTTAATTAATATTTATTATTTAATCTGGGATATGTTTTATGGGCTTTGGGGAGCTAAATGGGCTGGGTGTGAGGCTAGCAGCAAAACCAGAATTACCGACACCGTTCGAACGCTCCCTCGAACGCTACACGAACGCCTGCAATCTTTTTCCCGTTCGAACGAAGCAACGAACGCAGCACCAACGAAGACAGTGAGCTTGTTTATTCTGAATTCCCCCTTCCGATATCCGTTTCCCGCGGCTTTCATGACTCAAAAGGTAGTGCCTCCAAATGAGACTCATCATCGGGTTTCACATGCGAAAATGCAATGCCTACAGTCGCCCCCACTGTGATGGGACTTGTGCAGTGTGTGACTTTGAACAATCCTATCAAAGTTATGCAATGCATTTTACTTACCTGGCTCGCCAGCTGCCACTTGACTTACCATGTTTGAGTTGATGGGGCCTCGACCCTTGGATTCATTCCCAGATTTCTTATTCATTCTTCAGGATTCGTTCCGAACTCTGAGATTATTCTTATGGATTCCTTCCGTATTCTGAGATTCATTCTCTGGGTTCCTTCCAAATTCTGAGATTCATTCTCTGGATTCCTTCCAAATTCTGAGATTCATTCTCTGGATTCTTCCAAATTCTGAGATTCATTCTCGGATTCGTTCCAAACTCTGGATGATGTAGGCCTTGGCCCTAGGATTCATTCCTAGATTCATTTCATACTCTGACGACGTGGGCCTCGGCCCTAGGATTCATTCCTGGATTCATTCCACAATTCTGACGACGTGGGCCTCGGCCCTAGGATTCATTCCTGGATTCATTCCATAATTCTGACGACGTGGGCCTCGGCCCTAGGATTCATTCCTGGATTCATTCCACAATTCTGACGACGTGGGCCTCGGCCCTAGGATTCATTCCTGGATTCATTCCATAATTCTGACGACGTGGGCCTCGGCCCTAGGATTCATTCCTGGATTCATTCCATAATTCTGACGACGTGGGCCTCCCCTAGGATTCATTCTGGGTTGTACTGACATGAGGCTTTCTTCCCCTTGAGCTTTGTTCTCAAACTATACTGATATGAGGCTTTCTTCCTCCAGACTATACTGATATGGGCCTCGCCCCCAGACTGATACTGATATGGGCCTCGCCCCCAGACTGATACTGATATGGGTCTCGCCCCCATGCTGATACTGATGCTAATATCGATGCTTCGGACTGGCTTTCATTTGCCGCTTTCTCTCCTCAAAACCTGTGAACACAAAACAAACACAAAACACAAAAAGGAATGCAAAATAGGTTACGTGTATGCGTGCATGCGTGAATGAGTTTCCTATCCCGTTGGGTTAGGTCTTCTGTCAATTCCATTGATGACCATTCTTCTCTTGGGGAAAGTACCATTTCCACCTGTCTTCACTGATTTGTTCTAGGAACCCGTTTCTTTCCAAGTCTAACAGTCCCACTGTCTCCATTTCCCAATTCCTGAATGGCTAACTTATCTTTTCTGCTTGCTTCTTTTGAGGATTCCCTACGTTCTGAGTATCTTAATACCAAGATTGAATGCTTTTGTCATATGCACTCATGCTGTGCAAGTTGAGAAATGGAGATTCAGGCAAGTAAGCGAAATGAACTTCTTTATTATTGTTGAGAAAAAGGTCCGAACAAGCAAACAAAATCAATGTCTTTATTAAAAAAAGATAAACTTGGAGAAACAGCAGTGCCTCCTTCCTCGGCCTATGGTTCTCCATCATTGTCACCCCTTATCCCAATGAATGAAGCTGAGTGGTTGAGAGCCTGGAGGACAAGGGTTTCGGGTAGGCCAGAGTTGATCATGTAGTTGGGTAGGGGATTTCGTGTGCATTCGGTTGTTCTCTTTCTGGGTCAGGTATTTTGTGGGTGTCAATGAGGTCTTGGATCTCATGCCTAAGGCGGGGGCAATTGTCAGTTTCGTGACCCTTTTGTTGGTGGAAGTAACAAAATAAGTTTAAGTCAAGGTAGTGGGGTACAGGGCTTGGAAGTGGTTTAGGTTCCAAGGGTTTCAGGAGTCCTTGCATCTTCAACTTTTCAAACACCTTCGATAGAGGCCTGCCAAGGTTGGAAAGTCGCCTATTTCTGATGGCGGCAACCTCGGCAGTAGTGGGCCTTGTCTCAGAATGCCCCCCAAAATTCCTCTTATTCTGGCCATAAAACTTTCTGTTTTCAGCCTCCTCTTCCTCAATATCCATGACAGTTTCCCTCAACTGTCGAAAATCGGAATCATCGAAGTCATCCTCCTCAACTTGCCATAGATCGAGGGCTTGGTGCCCTTAATGATCATTTTAATCTGGTCCTTCTCAGAGGGCCGAGTCTGCATCTTCAGAAGCTGGCTTCTCCAGCGGTCTACATACTCTTTGAAGCTCTCCTCCGGCTTCTGCTTAGTGTTCTCCAAATCTCGGAGTGATAAATCAATCTCCAAGTCTGTAACATACTGCTTCAGAAAAGCATCAGCTAGTTCCTTCCAATCTTCCTTAACCTTCTTCTCAAGGCTATGATACCAAACCACAGGTGCCCCCTCGAGTGACATCCCAAACATCTTTTGGACTTGGCGCTGAGACAGGCCAACTGAACTCATAACAGACACATACTGACGGAGATGCACCCTCGGATCTCCATTCCCATTGAACTTAGCCAAATCCGGCATCTTAAACTGCGCTGGCAACTGCTCCTCAAACTTCATTGTCTCATAGTCTAGCAAATCTTCATTCTTACCCCTTATCTTGCGGGTAACGGATTCAACCTGATCCCTGAGCTTCTGTATCTCGGCCTGAGACCCAATCACTCTGTCTGTTGCATACTCTGCATTATCATCATCAAGAGCGGGGATATCATCCCCCAACCCATTCGGAGGCTTCTCGCGCCTTACATTCTCAGAATCTTCCCCAGCACGGGGCACAGCCATATTTGTCATGGCAGCAGTCAAGGCTTGCAACGTTCAGTAATCTTGGCCAAGCCACTTTCCAACTGATCTATCCGGGATACCTCAGTATCTGATTCACTCATGTCTGTTCTCGGTATTTTGGTGAGTCTTCCTTTTTTCTAACCCAACGGGAATCTATGATGGCTTTCAGAACACAAGGGTTAACATGATGTATGCATGCATGATGTGCATAAGAATATATAACATATATTAAGTCAAACAAAATTCTCAAACAAATCGGCCTATCATCATTTTAGAAGCTTTTGGGACAACTGTCATAGGAGTGAACTCATCCCAGTTTAAATGGCCCAACAAGTTCACGTCTCATGGCAAGGAGCCCAACTAAATCCAAATGGTAACATTCCGAACACAAGCACAAGGTGGCTCATCAACACTTAGAAGCCTTCGGCCCAATTGTCATAAAATACATTCTTGTCCCAGTTTACATGGCCCAACAAGCCCATATCTTATGACAAATAGTCCAAATGAATCCAAACGATGATGTTCCCAAACACAAGCATAAAAGAGAGATAATGCAAACATAACATAACAATTTTTACATAATGGCCCATCAACATTTCAGAAGCTTTGGGCCTAGTAGTCATACGGTACGAACTTGCCCCAGTTTAAATGGCCCAGCAAGCCCGCATTTCTGACAATAGTCCAACTGCATCCAAATGAGGATGGTCCACAAGCACATACTCAAGGAAATAATTGTTACTTTAACCATATAAACCGGTCTATGGGTGGGTTTCAAGAGTATGGACAAAGGCTCTCACTGGCGAAGGATAGCCCACAACTAGGTCTCCCCACTCAAGGGTTCAAGTGACCAAGTGAGCGTATCCCTTTTTATACACTAAGGTACGTGCCAATGAGCTATGGTGTGTGACGGACTGTCAAATGGATTTCCCGTTGTAGATCCCCCAGAGGGAAGGTGGAGCGAGGCTCACTTAAATACCCAAGCCTCTTAGGCTCTTATCGCTTGTTGTCAGGAATAAACAACGAGTCCTCCAAATTAGTCCATCACAAAGGCTACAAGTAGATGGCCATGTAGGTGCCCTCACAGCTTTTCCTTCTAGAAAGGTAGTGAATGAAGGAAGACACCAAACCATTACCTAGCCTCAAAGTGCCATTGATTAAACCCTCACTTATCCACTATAGACATGGCCAATTAAAACATAAATCCACTCATTACAAGACAATATTTCGGGGCCAACTTTAAATCCCCAGTGGAGTCGCCAGACTGTGGGACACAGGAATCTGGGCGACGCCGTTCCTAGGCTCGCGGCCTAGTTGGGAAGGATTACATAACATGGAGTCGCCACCCGGTGTGAACCGGGACAAAGATTTAAGGCCGCACTCACCCCTCGCAAGGGAAACCTCAAACCGTTGGGTTCGGAATGGTCCCTTACTTATGTCACTTGTAATGAAAGGATTCATGTAATAATTTAACAAGCTGAAGTAACACTTATTCCTAAGGGTATCATGCTTCTAAATTCACATTTATAAAATAAAATATGCGTCTAAAGTACATGTATTTCACATATATCTTACATTTAAATTTGCATGCTTAACATATATCAAGATAGCAACTAACATACAACTTACTTGCATATCACATTCAGGGAAAAAACACAAGCACACATATTAACCATACAAGCACACATATGGGCACTTTTCAAGTGGTACGTGGAATTGTGGCCCAAGTACAGACCGCATTACCGTCCATTCGGAATCGGCTACGGAATTTACGTCTGGGTTTCCATCCGATATACCGCAAGAAATAATGCTCAAATGTTATCATGACATAAGCATACGAATTGTGACACATTTGCATAAGAAAGATCAACTAATAGGCAATTATGCATGAATATAATAAGACAGACTCAGTTCAGTGTGTGTGCGTTCGTGTAGCGTTCGTAAACGCGTTCGAATGGAAATGAAACAGAATGCTCACGTTCGAGTAGCGTTCGTAAACGCGTTCGAACGGAAATGAGACAGAAAGCTCACGTTCGTATGGCGTTTGTTAACGCGTTCGAACGGATACGAGACCTGACACATAATAAGGCAAAAACACATGCGCGTTCGGGTTGCGTTCGTGAACGCGTTCGAATGGACACGGACCTGATGCAATACATAAACAGAGAATAAAAGGGCGCGGCGAAGTACTGCCGTAAAGGTGACCTTTTGGGGCTCTTGATCTCTCAAAGAGAGGACCTTTAGACCAACATGCTAAGCCCATGCGTGTCATATCACACATGCAAGAATAGAACCAATCATATCAACCAAGTATGCCCGATTGAACGCATCTTACATCCAATCCGAACACACGTCAACCGGCGCGGCAAAGCATCGTGGTAAGGGCTTTTAGCCCCTCCCCATAGGGGATCTCACACACACTTACTAAGCCCATGCGCTCGATTGACTTATACATACGAAAATAAAGATAATAATATCAAACTAAGTATGCTCGATTGAACGTATCTTGCGTCCACCGAACATACACCAACCGGCGCGGCGAAGTAGTGTCACGAAGGTGGCCTTTTCGGCTCTTTGTCTCACAAATGGAGGACCTTTGGACTAACTCACTAAGCCCATGCGCTTGGTTGTATCATACAAAAATAAACAATATATTGAATTCAAGAGAAAACTAAATAAACAAAAGCAACACAACGAAAGAGAGATGGTGCCGTTTACTCAAGCGGTACGTGGAGTTGTGGCCCGAGTACAGATCATATTACCGTCCATTCGGAATCGGCTATGAAATTTATGTCCGGGTTTCCATCCGATATACCGCGAGAGTTGACACATCTCTCATTCATCTAATGCCCACAACATATTACATCTCATAATTCATGCATATTTACATACTCAAAAATCACAACACACATTTCAACATTACAATCATACAAGAAATACTTAATAAATAATGCGGAAAAGGAAAACAAGTGTGAAAGATACCCTCAGGTCTAACCTTTTAAGCCGTCTCTCGGACTCACGTTCCACGAAGATCGAAAGGGGGGTGAAGCTCCGCAACTTTTCTGGTCCCTGGTTCAACGTCCTAGCTCACTGCTTCGCTGCTTTGCTTATTGTTCGAACTCCGTTCTGCTCCTATTCGGCTCCTGTTTTGCTGCTCACTGCACGGGCTACCTGTTTCAATGTTTTCAAAGAACTATTCCAAGTTGTGTGGGTTCTTAGTGCAATTAAAAGTGATTATTTTTAAGGTTATCTATGTAGTTTTCTAAGTTACTGTTTTTTAAGGATTTGGGCTACTATTTTAAGGTAATCTAGGAGGTTGTTTAGGCGTGTTTTAGGGTGTCGTTTTGTGGTGATTTTTGGTGGTGGGGGGCTGCAGTATAGGTGGTTGTTTCGGCTATGGAGGGTGGTGGCTTGTGGTGGCTTCTTTGTTTTCTTTTTGTGTGTGTAGAGAGAGTCTAGAGAGATTTCGAGAGAGCTTGGGTGTGATTTTTGTGTGTGTCCCCCCGATGGCCTTGGTTAGGGGTTGTTTATATAGAGAATGGCTAGGGTTTACAAGGGAAGGGATTTGTGCATTAAATTAGGATATGATTTAGTGTTTAGCAAGGAAAGTCAAAGATTGAGGGGGGAAAAATTTGGTTTAGATTAGGAAGTCAATACTTTTAAATTGGTGGATATCTTATTGAATTAGGAAGTCAAATATATGATTGGCTTTAATTGGTTAAGATTGATTTTAATTAGGCAAATCTTATTTTTAGTTTTAGTATATAATATATTTGATTCATTTATATTAGGCATGATTTTATTTTATGTTTTATTTAATTGGTAAATGATTTAAATGTTTTATTTTAATGTTTAATATTTAATTAATATTTATTATTTAATTTGGGATGTGTTTTATGGGCTTTGGGGAGCTAAATGGGCTGGGTGTGAGGCTAGCAGCAAAACCAGAATTACCGACACCGTTCGAACGCTCCCTCGAACGCTACACGAACGCCCGCAATCTGTTTCCCGTTCGAACGAAGCAACGAACGCAGCACCAACGAAGACAGTGAGCTTGTTTATTCTGAATTCCCCCTTCCGATATCCGTTTCCCGCGGCTTTCATGACTCAAAAGGTAGTGCCTCCAAATGAGACTCATCATCGGGTTTCACATGCGAAAATGCAATGCCTACAGCCCATATGTGTGCTTGTATGGTTAATATGTGTGCTTGTGTTTTCTTGAATGTAATATGCCAATGAAGTTATATGTTCGTTGCTACTTTGATATATTTTTAAGCATGCAATGTTAGATGTGTGATATATGTGAAATGTGTGCATAAGTTTTATTTTGTGTATGGGAATTTAGAAGCATGATACTCTTGGAAATAAGTGTTACTTAAGCTTGATTAAATTATTACATAAATCCTTTCATTACAAGTGACATGAGTAAGGGACCATTCCGAACCCAACGGTTTGAGGTCTTCCCTTGCGAGGGGTGAGTGCGGCCTTAAATCTTTGTCCCGATTCACACCGGGTGGCGACTCCATGTTATTTCGTACTTCCCAACTAGTGCCGCGAGCCTAGAAACGCGTCGCACATGTTCTGTTGTCTACAGTCTGGCGACTCCACTGGGGATAGAGAGTTGGCCCCGAAATATTGTCTTGTAATGTTTGGATTTATGTTTTAATTGACCATGTCTATAGTGGATAAAGTGAGGGTTTAATCAAGGGCACTTTGAGGCAAGGTAATGGTTTGGTGTCTTCCTTCACTCACTACCTTTCTAGAAGGAAAAGCTGTGAGGACACCTGTATGGCCATCTACTCGTAGCCTTTGTGATGGACTAATTTGGAGGACTCGTTGTTTATTCCTGACACCAAGCGATAAGAGCCTAAGAGGCTTTGGGTACTTAAGTGAGCCTCGCTCCACCTTCCCTCTGGGGAATCTACAACGGGAAATCCATTTGACAGTCCGTCACACACCATAGCTCATTGGCACGTACCTTAGTGTATAAAAGAGATGCGCTCACTTGGTCGCTTGAACCCTTGAGTGGGGAGACCTAGTTGTGGGCTATCCTTCGCCGATTGAGAGCCTTTGTCCATACTCTTGCAAATCCACCCATAGACTGGTTTATATGGTTAAAGTAACGATTATTCCCTTGAGATTGTGCTTATGGACCATCCTCATTTGGATGCAGTTGGACTATTGTCAGAAATGCGGGCTTGCTGGCCATTTAAAACTGGGTAAGTTTCGTACTGTATGACTATTAGGCCAAGGCTTCTGAAATGTTGATGGGCCATTATGTAAAAATTATATGTCATGTTTGCATTATCTCCCTTCTATGCTTGTGTTTGGGAACATCATCGTTTGGATCCATTTGGACCTTTGTCATGGGATATGGGCTTGTTGGGCCATTTAAACTAGGACAATGATGTATTCCATGACTATTGGGCCAAAGGCGTCTAAGTGTTGATGGGCCACCTTGTGTTTGTTGGACAAAATGACCCATAGCGTCACTATTTGCACAGATCATTGTGTTGTTGTAGCAAATAAACTATGTAATAAGGAAATTGCACTCTCATCATTTGTGATTAGATCACCATAGATATATAAATGAAGAGAGGTCCCTATGATTAGTTCCTGGATTGAGATGATATGAGACAGTATCAGTCCACGAAGGATTAATCATTAAATATATCCTAGCCGTAGTATTATCGAGACGGACATCGATAATGCAGAATAGGCTAGTATTGCACTTGTGCGCGTTGTGAGGGCACAACGACATAGTTCTCATATATATAAGTATTGGATACTTATGCAAGTGCGATAGGAGGTCGTGTTTCACCGATAGTACGGGAAACAGCTTCGCTCTGGATAGACCCCTCGGAATCCCATTGGTATTATGACGATGTGTCTATGGGAGGCCGAAATCAAGGTAGTGTGTATAGTCTTAACCTGAGACTTACATCGCTAATGCTTACGACAATCGATATACTTTAGTTGAGGTCGTCTAGGACTGTAACCGGTTCTGTGTACGCCAATGCCGGGTATATTGAGAATCGTAGTGTATTGGATGTGATGTCAAGACGGAAGTGTCACTCCAGTCATAATGGAGATGATGTCACGCAGGATACGGTATTAGTGCTCTTAAAGTGATGCGCAATCCAATCGTGATATTATGACCAGGTCATGAATATCCGATTATAGAGACTAGTTACCAGACATCCGATATGTGTTTTTTCGACGGGGCAGACACTTATCCAGCCCCAGCCCTAGCACGTGATTATCCGATACTGGGCCAATATGCACAATACATTAGTATACTACGCTTGATACAGATCTTAATATTCTTAAATGGATATGTCCGGAGAATTAGGTAGACTTGGTGCTTTGCTAGGAGTCGACCTTGTCTCGTAAATCGGTAGAACGTAGTACTTGGTACGTACGTGATTCGGATACTCCGACGACCGTATTTACTGCCAGATTATCCGGGGATCTCATGGGTCGCTTCCCGATAATCCACCGATGACGCACAACTCGCACTCTTGAATAATCTGGGATTATACAGAAGAGAGAGAAAATTAATCTAGGATTAATAACGGAGATATTTATCTGGGATAAAATGTCGTCTAAAGAGAGAGAACGATTAATTCGGAATTAATCGATGTATTAATATATTCGATAAATTAGACGAATTAGATTCGACGCGGAATTAAAATCAGATTTTAAATCGGGCAAACGAGTTAATTTAGAATTAATTCGTTAGCGACGTAAATAATAATTTCGCCAGGCGCAATTATTTATTTAAATTCGATTGAATTAACATCGCGACGTAAGCTCGGTATTTCGGAAATATCGAACCCGAACGCGTGAGTAAACGTGTGGGGCCCACATGACACATGTCATTCTAATGCTTTGCATGTAGATTGTGTAACATTGCACTCAATGTCATTGCATGGAGTTTGAGTGTTTGACACTCTAAGCCATTGCATGTTATGTGTCATAATTTTATTATTAATTAATGAAAATTATGGCATAAATATAAATTGATTTTTGGTAAATCATTTTAATAACTTAATACACAATTTTATCTCTCAAATTCTCTCTCCTCTCACGGCAATGGTGGCCATTCTTCACTGGTTTTGAACCAGTTTGGGCGTGAATAAGGGAAGCAAGAGTGGATTTTCATGGTGAAAATTCAAGTGCTAGCACACTTACAAGTCTTGCGAAGGTGGTAGGGAGGTTCGACCATGAGACGGGATCCATCCAATGAAGCTAGGAGCTCCATTTCTTCACTCAATCAATTTTCTGTTTTTGCAGGCAGTGGGCTGCTGCAGTGGGCTTACAAAGGCAGTGCGTTTTTGGGCATGATTCGTCTTCAAATCGACATAACCGATCAATGTGAGTATTCCGCTAACCTCCGTTGATGTGTTCACACATAATTTCATGTCTTGATTTGATCTTGGGACCTTAGAATAAACCAACAATGGCATCATGAGCTAATGTTGCAAGCATGAAATTTTAGGTTAAATTTGGTATTTTTTTTTTGATTGAATGATTGAAGCATGTTCTTGTGAAATTTGATGAATAAGTATGCTTGCATATATATAGAATGATGTTACATGGAATCATTTTATGAAAAATGCATTGGATGATTTTTCCCCAAAAATCCAACCTTGGCCGAATGGTATGATGAAATTGATTGAAGCATGTTCTTGTGAAATTTGATTAATAAGAATGCTTACATGTATATAGCATGATGTTATATGGAATCAATTTTATGAAAAATGCATTGGATGATTTTTCCCCAAATTCATGCCTTGGCCGAATGTGTTGCTACTTGGAGTGGATTGGAATTTTTTGTGTTTAAGATCATTGGATGACTTAGAACGTGTACGGGACGTAGATTAGTAATTCAATCGGATTGAAAAACAAATCGGCACAAAAACTCACCTTGGCCGAATACATAATGGACATGTAAAGGAGTTGATTTTTTGTTAAAATTAATGTTGGACATTTATTTTGAAAAATAGATGATTAATAAATTAAATGGGTATTTTTGAAATATTTGGTTTAATATATTAATCTTGGTATTACACTTTAATTAATTGGACTTTAATGTTTGGAATATTAAAATTTAATTAATGGGCTTTAAAAAAAAAAATTTAATTGGGCCTTATGGGCTTAAAATTGGTTTTATGGCACTTAAGGGTGATTCCTTATTTGGGCTTGGTAATTGGGTTTGACCCACATTGACCAAAGCCCAAGCCTTAATAAACCAATTGAAAGCCCATTTGACTTGAATTGAATTTAACATTGGATGTTAGTTGGGCTTTGAGACCCAATATGATTAGATTTAGAATCTAAGTCTTTAAAGCATATTAAAAGTGTAAACATTTAATTTGGAATTAAATAATTGAATTAGTATTGAATACGAATTAAATTAGATTTAATAAGTAGTTCGATATAATTCGTGAATTCGTACCTTATGTACTTATTCTCAATCGAGTTGGACTCGTACAAAATCAAACCGTTGTTTGAACATTGGATGATCACTTTAAATAAAGACTAATTAATTGGATTAGATTGGTTGTAAAAGCATGTCTTGTTTGTATATATAATGTGTGTGAATACGTGGTTGTGTTGAATGAATAATGTATATCGGATGGATATTAGATGGGTGGGCAATTTTAGAAATTGTTGTAATAAATTCGATTTATTAAATTGGACCTGCGTGTCCAGCCTTATCACCTTCTTTCTCTTTGTATTCTCTTCTCACCTATTCCCCTCTATGTATATGAGGTTTCTTTAGAAGTGTAGTGTAACGGGTAGAAGTAGTACAAGTGCTAGCTTGAGTGAGAAAGGGAGAGATTTGATCTAGGATCAATGTGTTAAGTATCCATCCGCATATCATTATTATTTATTTTCATACTCGCTTTATTATGTATTTAGAATGCATGTTTAAGGGTGTATGATGATGAGACCTTAACAAAGATAATTAAATTGGTAGCCAATTTGCACGCGAAAAAGCCCTCATCAAATATCATGCGTTTTTTCCTTCCATTGAGTGATTCTTACTCAAGATCCTAGATTGGCATGGGTTGTTGGCCAAAGTCAAGCCCTTGTCCTTCGAAGATGTGTTTTAATCACGAGGCTTTGTTCCATATTGGTGTCTTGTCCAAGTTGTGGTTTGTTGGCCAAAGTCAAGACCACTTCTTGTCCAACGACATTGATTACGAAGCTTCCATGTCAATGGGTCCACGCTTGACTGGGATCATTAGGTTTGTTGTGCCAAAGCCAAGGCCTAGTTGATTCAGAGGAAAAAGGTTAGGGTATACATTCGATGTATAGACATATATAAGATATATGTTTGGGACTTGGATGTCCACCTACTGGATCTAGGAGTTGGATTAGATCCAATTGATCTTCGAGATCTACCTAGTTAATTATCATACAATTTGTTGGCCAAAGTCAAGATTGTGTGATATTTAACGGGATCCTAGCCCACTAGGAAACACGGTTTCCCGAGTGCTCGACAGAGAGTTAGAGGCTCGACGAAAAATAGTGGGAGGCAAGTATTGAATTTGCAACATTCGTTCAATTACTTGCCATACGCGCTCAACAAAATATCACTCGTCATATTAATCAAAAGTATTAGTTGGACTAATATTTTATGTTGTTTTAAAATATATATAGTTGGACTATATACAAACTCATTCAATATATAGTTGATTTTATAATTGATTATAGTAATCAATATAATTGAATTAAAATGATAGTTGATTTTATAATTGGATTATAGTAATCAATATTAAAATTATAGTTGATTAAATAATTGGATTATTGTAATCATTATAATAAATAGTACCTTATTAAATTGATTAAATAGTTGGACTATTAAAATCAAGAAAGAATTGAAAAGTTGAATATTTAAAATATATAATCATTGGATTAAATGCTTTAAATGATTTAATTTTCATATTGGGAACAAATAATAGGTTAATTTATTTGATAAAATAACTTATTATGACTAAGCCCACAATTAAGCAAATAGTAGAGCATAAAGTCTTTGGAAGATTTATGTGATGATGACTTTAGTGCTTAATTAATATACTTACAATAAATCTATCTTTAGATTTAAAAATATTAAAATTGCAATTAATAATTCTTGGAGAATTAATTGACCATTCTAGTGGAGAAAAGTCAAAGTTTGCAATTGGGCATGTAGCACAAGGTGCACATCATTTCGATATTCTAAAACCCAAGGCTTGGCCAAAGGTTTGTGAAATATTGAAAAGGTAATTGACATATCCCAAAGTGACTACCATTTGGATATGGAAGACACGAAGGAATTAAAGATAGGGAGAGGCTCTAACTTTAAAAATATTTGTCAAAGTTATGTTTACTACTAGTATTAAAATTGGATTTTAAATACTTAGTGTGGTACATAATACATATATGTATTGACGTTCAGAATCCGCTGTGAGCTGGATACTGGCTTCAAGCCGAGATTTCTCTGCGATTGGAAACGGGACGAAAGTCGCTGTTTCGACCATAGATACCTAAATTTGGGAACTACCATTTTGGGTATGTACTTAAATTAGGAAATGTTATAATGTAACTAGTTAGACTAGAGACATTATCTCTATATCAGTGTTTAATCCGATGCGGATAAAACCTTTATATTCTAAAACACTAAAGTGTTTCATTATATAAAGATGATACTGAGATAAATACATTAGATGTAAATGACATAATTTATATTTTGAATATAAATAAAATCTCAACATATAAATGACAAATAAATAGCTCAAATTGATTTGATCAATAGAGACTTATTTGTGGCATTGTTGTCTTGGACACAATTAAACAAGACTCGTATATCCACACCTTTTAACAGTGGGTACTAGGACTGATTTGACTATTCAAATAAGGTCTACGAATCTAGTTTATTAGGTTAAATACCTAAAATACTATTTACTTGGTAATAGTAAAAGGGCCACCGATCTGTTAGCCCTATTCATGGTGAATTAAGTGGGCCCATATCTAGCTAGGCTAGATGTGAACATGAATATTTCGTGACCTTAACGGATGTAGCATCACGTTGTGGTTATGTGTTTCTTTTGAAGAACACAGATCGGAAACTTTTGAAGTTTCGACACGAAGAAAACAAACAGATCGGCTATAGTGTTATTCCGCCACGGTAAAACCGTAATGGAAAATACTTAAGCAGTAAGTTTCATACGTAAATGAAAGAGTACGGTATTCTTTCATATGAGGACTCCTCCCGAGACACGTTAGTTAGACGGTGTGTCCGAACCAAAAACCGAATTTTTGTTGGACATGATAAGGTTTATCACGAGTCGCTCTGAGCTACGATTTCCTTCAACAGGATATGTATTAACAGTGCAAAAATTATTTAGAATAAGGTTCCATATAAATCTGTTTGACAGATATCATATAGGATATGAACAGGGAAGAAACGAGGTTTCTCATTCCTGATAATTTGGGTATGCCAGGCATAGCGTTTGGATGATACCAAACTAAGAACCCAAATTGGATTAGTGCCAATATAGGTTATCCTAAGGGAAACCATAAGTATAGTACTTATAAATCCCACATGAGAACAATGTGATTGTTGCTCACCATGCCGTTTTCCTGAGAGGAATACCAATATGCAGTGGTCAGTGGGAGGATAGTGATACTCGATGAAAATCGGAGTAATACTGTTCAAGGCACGAAGTCCTTAATGGAACACAAACAATTCATCTATGATGAATCTGTACCATTAATCTTCAAATACACAAGAAATTGGGTAGATCGGATAGAGTCAGAAAACAACCTAGGGTATGGGTTACTGATCTAACCTCATTAAGATGTCAATCTTATGAAGGTATATCCACCGACTACGTTTTGATGAAGTGATACGAGGTATCGACTCCCTGTTATGGCAAAGTGCCATGAGTCCGAAATGGATTCCATGTATAACGACTATTATGGATACTAGTTGTTGTACCACGAGGCATTGTGCCTATGGTACATTAAACGTCTTCAAGGAAGACATACATGGAAGGCAACATACCAACGTACAAAGCTGGGCTTTTGATGAAAAGGTATCGTTATCAACATAGTGTTAATAACGGTTCAACCTTTTACCTGTTGCCATGGTAAATCCATTTTGAAGATGCTTGTAGATAACTGTATATTTCATTTATGAAATATGTCAGTTACAAATCAAAATCGCTTTCCTGAAAAGGAAACCTTTTGGAGGATGTTTACAACATCCTGACGATTTTATATAACCGACAAACAAGGTTTGCGGGTTATTCGATCCATGTTTGGATCAATGCAAGCATAAGGTTCTTGGAACTGACGTTTTGAAATAATCATAATGGTTTATGATTTAACTCAAAACAAAATAATTCTTGTGTATATAAGGAGGTTAGTGGGAGAGGGCACTGACAATGAAATTCCCAATAAAGCAATTGGTGAAAGCTTGGCTTTCATAGATATTCTTTCAATAGAAATTCTCCGTAGAATTCTGGGGAGTAACAACCTTTATTCAGAGAATAAAGATCTACTGGGATAGATTTGGAGTTGTTAACACTCTCTGGGAAATTGTACATTTAAAATGTACTTGATAGGGTGTCTCATACGCTTCGAGCATATGGAGTCACGATCAAGTTAATCCAAGTGATAGTCACTGGATTAAAGATTCAGAACATCTGTTAGTATCGGAGAGAACTAAAGATGTTGTCTTAAACTATGGAGAAGGAGAACTTGAAGTGACTGGGATCACTGCTACAAGTTTCCAAACAATTAAATACTGCGGTACTATAAAGTTTGAATAACGGGACAGTGAGCTGGAAATCTTCCGAGCAAGATAACTGTTGCCGAATAAACAACTAATACGGATTATTGCTGCAGCTGAGGCAGCAATAGAAGCCATTTGGGTCGATAATAAATCTAATTAGATTAGATATAGTTCTGTTAGCAGCTGAGCTAGGCGTCAGCACAAGGCTAAAGAATTAAAGGTCTCATCGACGATCCAGATATATACTTCTATATTCATCTGATTCGTTCGGATCATACATCGTGGCGATGTGATGATCGTATAAATCGCGTCAGACGATAATCATACAAATCCGCTGACGAAAACCTTTCCTCAACAATTTGAGCGAACCGTACATAGTTCGGGTGTTAGACACTCGAGTGACTGGCTATGTGCCAAGTGGGAGATTGTTGGACAAAATGACCCATAGCGTCACTATTTGCACAGATCATTGTGTTGTTGTAGCAAATTAACTATGTAATAAGGAAATTGCACTCTCATCATTTGTGATTAGATCACCATAGATATATAAATGAAGAGAGGTCCCTATGATTAGTTCCTGGATTGAGATGATATGAGACAGTATCAGTCCACGAAGGATTAATCATTAAATATCCCTAGCCGTAGTATTATCGAGACTGGACATCGATAATGCGGAATAGACTAGTATTGCACTTGTGCGCGTTGTGAGGGCACAACGACATAGTTCTCATATATATAAGTATTGGATACTTATGCAAGTGCGATAGGAGGTCGTGTTTCACCGATGGTACGGGAAACAGCTTCGCTCTGGATAGACCCCTCGGAATCCCATTGGTATTATGACGATGTGTCTAGGGAGGCCGAAATCAAGGTAGGTGTGTATAGTCTTAACCTGAGACTTACATCGCTAATGCTTACGACAATCGATATACTTTAGTTGAGGTCGTCTAGGACTGTAACCGGTTCTGTGTACGCCAATGCCGGGTATATTGAGAATCGTAGTGTATTGGATGTGATGTCAAGACGGAAGTGTCACTCCAGTCATAATGGAGATGATGTCACGCAGGATACGGTATTAGTGCTCTTAAAGTGATGCGCATCCAATCGTGATATTATGACCATGTCATGAATATCCGATTATAGAGACTAGTTACCAGACATCCGATATGTGTTTCGGACGGGGCAGACACTTATCCAGCCCCAGCCCTAGCACGTGATTATCCGATACTGGGCCGATATGCACAATACATTAGTATACTACGCTTGATACAGATCTTAATATTCTTAAATGGATATGTCCGGAGAATTAGGTAGACTTGGTGCTTTGCTAGGAGTCGACCTTGTCTCGTAAATCGGTAGAACGTAGTACTTGGTACGTACGTGATTCGGATACTCCGACGACCGTATTTACTGCCAGATTATCCGGGGATCTCATGGGTCGCTTCCCGATAATCCACCGATGACGCACAACTCGCACTCTTGAATAATCTGGGATTATACAGAAGAGAGAGAAAATTAATCTAGGATTAATAACGGAGATATTTTATCTGGGATAAAATGTCGTCTAAAGAGAGAGAACGATTAATTCGAAATTAATCGATGTATTAATATATTCGATAAATTAGACGAAATTAGATTTCGACGCGGAATTAAAATCAGATTTTAAATCGGGCAAACGAGTTAATTTAGAATTAATTCGTTAGCGACGTAAATAATAATTTCGCCAGGCGCAATTATTTATTTAAATTCGATTGAATTAACGTCGCGACGTAAGCTCGGTATTTCGGAAATATCGAACCCGAACGCGTGAGTAAACGTGTGGGGCCCACATGACACATGTCATTCTAATGCTTTGCATGTAGATTGTGTACATTGCACTCAATGTCATTGCATGGAGTTTGAGTGTTTGACACTCTAAGCCATTGCATGTTATGTGTCATAATTTTATTATTAATTAATGAAAATTATGGCATAAATATAAATTGATTTTTGGTAAATCATTTTAATAACTTAATACACAATTTTATCTCTCAAATTCTCTCTTCCTCTCACGGCAATGGTGGCCATTCTTCACTGGTTTTTGAACCAGTTTGGGCGTGAATAAGGGAAGCAAGAGTGATTTTCATGGTGAAAATTCAAGTGCTAGCACACTTACAAGTCTTGCGAAGGTGGTAGGGAGGTTCGACCATGAGACGGGATCCATCCAATGAAGCTAGGAGCTCCATTTCTTCACTCAATTTTCTGTTTTTGCAGGCAGTGGGCTGCTGCAGTGGGCTTACAAAGGCAGTGCGTTTTTGGGCATGATTCGTCTTCAAATCGACATAACCGATCAATGTGAGTATTCCGCTACCTCCGTTGATGTGTTCACACATAATTTCATGTCTTGATTTGATCTTGGGACCTTAGAATAAACCAACAGTGTTTGTGTTCGGAACATTACCATTTGGATTTAGTTGGGCTTCTTGTCATAAGATGTGGACTCGTTGGGCCATTTAAACTGGAATGGGTTCGCTCCTATGACAATTAGCCCGAAAGATTCTAAAATGGTAGCGGGCCGATTTGTTTGAAAATTTCAAATTGATTTAGTATGTTATATATGTCACATGCATCTCATGCACCTCATACATACATATATCATGTTAACACTATATATGTCTCAAAAAGACACCATAGATACCGTTTGGGTTAGAGAAGGGACAAGACTCACTAAAAGAACAAGTATGAGTGAATCCGATAATGAGGTGTCCCGTATGGATCAGTTAGAGAACGGTCTCGCCAAGATCACTGAACAGTTGCAGGCTTTGACTACTGCTATGGCTGGGTCTCGTGCCAGGGTTAATTCTGGGGATGTGAGGCAAGAGGAATCTCCGAACAGATTGGGGGATGATACCCCCGCTTTTGATGATGATATGGCAGAGTATGCAACTGGCAGAGTATCTGGGTCTCAGGCAGAGTTACAGAAACTCCGGGATCAGGTTGAGTCGGTTCCCGCAAGATGAGGGGTAAGAATGAGGATTTGCGGGATTATGACACACTGACTTTCGAGGAAAAGTTGCCGGCACAGTTCAAGATGTCGGATATGGCTAAGTTCAACGGGAATGGGGATCCGAGGGTGCATCTCCGACAGTTGTATCAGTCATGAGTTCGGTTGGCTTGTCTCAACGCCAATTACATAAAATGTTTGGAATGTCGCTTGAAGGAGCTCCCGTGGTATGGTACCACAGTTTGGAGAAGAAATTAAGGAAGATTGGAGGGAGTTGGCCGATGCTTTCCTGAAGCAAATGTCACTGACTTGGAGATGATCTGTCACTCCGTGATCTGGAGAATATTAAGCAGAAAGCGGAGGAGAGTTTTAAGGAGTATGTGGACTGGTGGAGGGGTCAGTTATTGAAAATGCAGACTAGGCCTTCGGAGAAGGATCAGATCAAGATGATTATCAAGGGCACCAAGCCCTCCATTTACGGCAAGTTGAGGAGGATGACCTCCATGATTGCAGACTTTCGGTAGTTGAGGGAATCTGTCATGGATATTGAGGAGGAAGAGGCCGAGAATAGAAAATTCTATGGTCTGAACAGGAGGCCTATTGGGGGAACATCGGGAACAAAGCCCGTTTCCGCTGAAATTGCTGCTATCCGGAACAGGCAGTTTTCCAACTTGGGAAGGCCCCTGTCTAAGGTGCTAGAGAAATTGAAGAGGCAAGGGCTCTTAAAACCCTTGGATACCAAACCATTACCCAATCCCCTACCCTCACATTATAACCTAAGCTTTTACTGCCACTTCCACCAACAAAAGGGCCATGACACTGACAATTGCGCCCGACTTCGCAATGAAATCCAAGACCTGATAGACTCCAAAAAAATACCCAACCCAGAAACAGAACAACCTGACACACACAGAAACCCCTTACCCAACTACCGTGTCGTACCACCACCAGCCTACATGATCAATTCTGGCCTCCCAGAAGACATTGTCCTGAAATCCTTTCACCCTCAAGCCTTTTGCCTGGGAATGTGGAATAGTACCAGTGAGGATGAGTTTGAGCAGAAGAAAAACTTTTGGCTTGATTTCTCTAGCAGTGATGAGGAGGAAGTAAGGGGAATGACACGTAGCGGTCGTTTTTACAATGATATGGCGGATAAGGGTAAAGAAGTTTTGACAGATGGCAGAGAAGTGGTTGAGACTGCAGAAAATACTAAAAATGATATAGTGCTGAGGCAATTGAGGAAGACTAGAGCACAAGTGAGTATCTGAGAACTGTTATGTGCACCTCGGGAGCATAGGCAGGCTATGGTTGAGGCCTTGAGCAAGATTGTGGTACCGGAGGATGCCAACCCCGCAATGTTTGTTGGGTCGGTTCAGAAAGAAGCTTTGCAGATATCCTTTTCTGAGGATGAACTCCCGATGGAGGGAAGAAATCATAACAGGCCTCTATTTATCAGGGCCGGTGTGAGGGGCAAGAAAACTTCATGTGTGATGGTGGATGACGGTTCGTCCATCAATGTGTGCCCGTTGAAAATTCTGGCAAGATTGGGTATGAAAGCAACAGACTTGGACCCCTCCAGTATGACTATTAAGGTTATGATGACAGTAAGAGGGGAGTTGAGGGTACCTTTGTGGCTATGGTCAAGGTAGGGCCGATTGAAGATGAGGTTGAGTTCACAGTGCTGGACATCCCAGCCACTTTTGCCTTATTGTTGGGAAGGCCTTGGTTTCACAAACTTGGGGGCGTGCCTTCCACTTTGCATCAGATGATCAAATTCCCGTATGAGGGAGAAGTTGTTACCATCCGGGCTGAGTTAGATAATACTGTGGCTGCCTTGGAGATACAACCTTTCACGAGGTTTCAGGTGTCAGCTACTTTCGAGGAATGGGTGGATCCTATGGTGGCTAGGATTATGGAGAAGATGAAGTTTGAGCCGGGAAAAGGTTCAAAATTGCCGGATTTCAGAGGGCAGACTACTCGGAAGGGTTTGGGGTACAAATCTGATGAAGAGAAGCCAAAGGTCAAGAAAAAGGGCCTGAGACTGATGGAGTGTTTTGTGAAAGCTTCAGGATATCAATGAGAGCCTGAACCTGTGGAAGTCAATGGGATTGTGGTACCTGGGTTTGAGATCTTCCAGGATTTGTTGGGTGAGAAACCACTGATTGAAGAAGCTGTGGAAGCAGAGATGTGGGAAGAAGAATTGATGAAGTTAGAGAGCCTGACTCTGGGGGAGGATGAGAAGCCTGAGGAAGACCTAATTGCAAAGGAAGAAGTGTCTATAGATGATGAAGACATTTACCTTCCTGATTTGTTTGAATGTACTTCCGCATTATCCAATAATAAAGACATTTCTTTTGCTTACTTGCCTGAGTCATTTCCGTTTACTCTGCATGAATCAAGCATATTTGACATCAGTTCAGCCAGAACCATTGCATTTAACTTGGGTACACTTGAGAACCCCAAAGAAATTTTGATTGCAAGTGAAGTAACCTCCGAAGAGAGGGAGAAACTAGAAGAAGTGTTGGTCAGATATGCCAGAGTATTTGCTTGGTCCTATGAAGACATGTCTGGGGTAGATAGAAACATTGCCCAGCACACAATACCAACTTATCCGAATATGAGGCCAATAAAACAGAAACTCCGACTGATGAGACCAGAATGGGCTGTGAAAGTCAGAGAGGAAGTTAAGAAACAGATAGATGTGGGGTTCCTGGAAGTAGTAAAGTATCCTGAATGGTTGGCTAACATAATACCGGTACCGAAGAAAGATGGGAAGGTCAGAATGTGTGTAGACTACAGAGATCTCATTAAAGCTTGTCCGAAAGATGATTTCCCTTTGCCGCATATAGATGTTTTGGTCGATAGCGCGGCTTTGTCCGCTATGTATTCATTTGCAGATGGAATTTCAGGTTACAATCAAGTTCTCATGGCTGGGGAAGATAAACACAAGACAACATTTGTTACCGAGTGGGGTACTTATTGTTACAAGGTAATGTCGTTTGGGCTTAAGAATGCGGGAGCTGCTTATCAGCAGATGGCCACTACACTTTTCTATGACTTGATGCACAAAAGATTGAGGTGTATGTGGATGACATGATGGTGAAATCAGAACCAGAGTTGGGCATATTGAGGCATTGGAAAGGTTCCTTCAGAGAGTTGACAGATATAACCTGCGGCTTAACCCCAAGAAATATGTGTTTGGGGTGACATCAGGAAATTGCTTGGTCATACAGTGGGAATGGGTGGAATAGAGGTAGACTCCGAAAAGATCAAGGCAATCACAGAAATGCCTGCACCGAAGACAGAAAAGGAAGTCAGAGCATTTTGGGGAAGATTCAGTACATCAGTCGGTTTATTGCCAAGTTGACATCGGTATGCGAGCCTATCTTCAAACTGTTGAGAAAAGATCAGCCAGTGAGATAGAATGAACAGTGTCAGACCGCCTTCGACAGAATCAGAGAGTACTTGGTGAAGCCACCTGTATTGAAACCTCCGAGGCCGGGTAAACCTTTGATATTTTATTTGGCTATAGAATCAGAAGCATTGGGGGCTATGATGGTACAGGCAGATGAGACAGGGGCAGAACATGCAGTTTATTATCTGAATAAGAAGATGCTCCCGTATGAGGCTCGATATCAGGAGGTTGAGAAGATCTGTCTTGCAGTGGTATGGGCTTCCAGAAAGTTGCGACATTACTTCCAGTCTTACAAGATCCAGGTGGTGGCAAAGGAGAATCCTCTGAAATATCTTCATTCAGTGCCTTCACTAGTGGGAAAACTGGGCCGATGGTTGGTATTGTTGACAGAGTTTGACATTGAGTATCTCACCTCCAAAGTGATCAAGGGGCGAGCAGTAGCGAGTTTCTGGCATTGCAACCTGTTGAGGGGGATCATTATAAGTTTGAGTTTCCAGACGAAGAGATCCAAGCAATAACAATTCAGAGATGGAAGATGTATTTTGACGAGGCAGTGAATTACAAGGGAGCCGGAATCGGGATCGTGATAGTGACCCCTGAGGGAGAGACTTTGCCTCTGGCCAAGAGGTTGACATTCAGAGTGACTAACAACATGGCCGAGTATGAAGCTTGTGCTTTTGGTTTGACAGCATTGATAGCCTTGAAGGCCGGGAGTGTGGAAATCTACGGAGATTCTATGTTGGTAGTCCAGCAGATGCGAGGAGAATGGGAATTGAAGGAGGAACGGTTGAAGCCTTATCTTTTTCACCTCAGAAAATTGGCACAGGTTATCCCCGAGTGTAAGTTTCAACACTTACCGAGTGAAGAAAATCAGATGGCACATGCATTGGCTACACTAGCAGCGACTTGGGAAAATCCAGAGAAGTTAGTGATGAACCGTTGATACTGACAACAGCAAGTAACCGGTTTATGAGACAGAAGAATTCTGGAAGTTGAGGTTGACGACGGTAAACCTTGGTATTATGACATTCAGAGGTATCTGGAACATGGTGAATTCCCGGAGGGGGCGGGCAGAAAAGACAGATAATAGCCATTCAGAAGTTAGCTTCCCAGTATGTGACTTTGAAAGGGGAACTGTACAAGAGCCAAGCAAACGGTATTCAGTTGAAGTGTTTGAGAAAAGAAGAAGCTCAGCATGTAATGGAAGAAATACACGTCGGGGTATGTGGTCCGCACATGAACGGGTTGAATCTGTCCCGCAAAATAGTGAGACAAGGTTTTTATTGGTCAACCATGGAAACAGATTGCGCGAAGATGGTAAAGCACTGTCATGACTGCCAAGCACATGGTAATTTGAATCACTTACCGCACACAGAATTGCACGGGTTGTCAGAGCCGTGGCCTTTCTCAGCATGGGGTATTGATATGATTGGGGAAATTCGACCGAATGCATCAAATGGGCATCGCTTCATAGTAGTGGCAGTAGATTACTTCTCGAAGTGGGTGGAAGCCGAATCATTCCGTAATGTTACAGCAAAACAGATGGCAAAGTTTATAGCTCGGAACCTCATTTGTCGGTATGGCATGTCGCATCATGTAGTGACAGACAACGGGGTCCAGTTTCAAGGAGAGACGAAGGCAATGTTACAGAGGTATGGGATAGGCCACCACAAGTCATCACCGTACAGGCCGCAGGAAAATGGGGTAGTTGAGGCAGCCAACAAGACTATAAAGATAATTTTAGCCAAGATGACAGAAAATTGCAGAGATTGGGCCGAGAAATTACCGTATGCTTTATGGGGGTACATAACATCAGTAAGAACAACAACAGGGGCCACACCTTACTCTTTGGTCTACGGAATGGAATCAGTATTGCCGGTAGAAGTGGAAATACAGTCTATGAGGGTATTAGCAGAGGCAGAGTTACCAGAACAGGAATAGGCCGCACAGAGGTTTGGTCAGTTAGCACTATTGGATGAGAAGAGAACGAGGTCTTTGTATCACATGCAGTTGTATCAGAAGAGACTAGCTCGGGCATTCAACAAGAAAGTACGCCCCACCAAGATCAGAAAGGGTGATTTGGTACTTAAGCAGTCGAGGCCGTCGACTACAGATCCGAGAGGAAAATTCAGACCTAACTGGGAAGGACCTTACATAGTGCAGAAGGTAATGGGAAATGGAGCAGTAAAGCTGTCAGACTTGGAAGGAAACGAGTTCACCGAGCCGATCAATGTAGACAGATTGAAGCAATACTTTGCCTGAGGGAGATGAGACTAAGCAGTTACCACGAGAATTGGCAGAAGATCTAACCCAACGGGATAGGAAAATCATTCATGCATACATGTAACATTGCATTCTCTTTGTGTTTGTTTCTGTTTTGTGTTCGCAGGTTCAAAGAAAGGAGAAAGCGGCAGGAATGAGCCAAGCAACGTCAACACAATTTCAGTTTTTGGGATGAGTCCCAAGGGGCGAGGCCCATATCATCTTGGGGGCGAGACCCATATTATGTCATCCCCAGGTATGGAGACACATCATCAGTTCGAGGGCGAGGTCCCTATAGTCAGCGGTGTTGGGTCGAGGTGCCCAGGGTCGAGGTGCCCCCGTTGTCAGTTATAGTTCCGGGTCGAGGTGCCCAGGGTCGAGGTGCCCACTACATCATCAGTTCGAGGGCGAGGTCCCTATAGTCAGCGGTGTTGGGTCGAGGTGCCCAGGGTCGAGGTGCCCCCGTTGTCAGTTGTAGTTCCGGGTCGAGGTGCCCAGGGTCGAGGTGCCCACTACATCATCGGTTCGAGGGTGAGGTCCCTATAGTCAGCGGTGTTGGGTCGAGGTGCCCAGGGTCGAGGTTCCCCCGTTGTCAGTTGCAATTATTGGGACGCGTCCCAGGATCGAGGTCCGCTGCAGTACCAACTCAACTAGAGGCGGCAGCCGAGCCAGGTAAGTGAAGATGCATTCCATAACTTTGATAGGATTGTTCAAAGTCACACACTGCACAAGTCCCATCAAAGTGGGGGCGACTGTAGGCATTGCATTTTCGCATGTGAAACCCGATGATGAGTCTCAATTGGAGGCATTGCCTTTTTAGCTAAGGATATTGCGGGAAACGGAGGTCGGAAGGGGAAATTCGGAATAAGTATGTCATCAAGTTCATTCCACAAGTTCACTGTCTTCGTTGGTACTGCGTTCGTCACTTCGTTTGAACGTCAGGGAGATTGCGGACGTTCGTGCCTCGTTCGAACTGGCGTTCGAACGGAGTCGGTATTTCTGGTTTTGCTGCTAGCCTCGCACCCCAGCCCAATTAGCCCCCCAAAGCCCATAAAACACATCCCAAATTAAATAAATAAATATTAATTAAAACATTAACTAAATAAGATGATAATTAAATTAATTAAATAATTAAATAAAACATTTACCAAACTAAAACTAAAATTAAAAAGAAGATATGCCTAATTAAAATCAATCCTAACCAATTAAAACCAATCATATATTTGACTTCCTAATTTAATAAGATAATTACCAATCTAAAATATTTGTATTCCTAAACCAACACAAATTAAATACTACAACTTCCTAATTTAAAATATTTTGTCCCCCCTCAATCTTGTGTATGCCTTTCTTTGAAATCCTAATTGAATACCAAAATCTTTTCCTTGTGAGACAAGAGCAACCCCTAGCTCTCTTCTATATAAACATGCACTAACCTAGCCACTTTTTCTCTAGACTCTCTCTAATACACGCCCAAGACAAAGAAAAATACTTAACATATACACAAAAGAGAACAAAGAGCCCCAACCATCTCTTCCATAGCCGAATCCACCACAAGAAACTACCCTCACATCACCGAAACTATAAGCACCAAAACAACCTCTAATCACCACCGAAAATCAGCCTCTTTAAACCTCCACACATCACCGAAAATCACACCAAGCACAGCAGCCTAAACCACTCCTAAAACAGTCCCTAAAATCCCTTAAAACAGTAACATAATAGACACTCACAATCCTTGAAATAACCACACAAAACCACACCAAAAAGAAACACAGAACAGTCTATCAAGAACACCAAAACAGCCCACAAACAGTAAGCAGAGGACACAGAGGAAACGGCAGCAAAACCACAAGGAAACAGCAACAAAACGGAGTCGGAACAGTAGCTTGAGCGGCCGAACAGCGAAGGAAGAGGCAAACCAGTGAACCAGAAAAGTTACGGAGCTTTACCCCCTTCCGATCTTCGTGAAACGCGAGTCCGAGAGACAGTTTAAAAGGTTAGACCTGAGGGTATCTTTCACACTTATTCTTATTTAATTTCTGGTCATTTATTTTGATTATATTTTCTGTATTTGTGGCATTTATTGTGTGTATGATGTGTGTTGTGGGTATTGGATGAATGGAAAAGTGTTGTCTCTTGTGGTATATAGGATGGAAACCCAGACGTAAATTCCGTAGCCGAATCCGAATGGACGGTAGTGCGGTCTGTACTTGGGACACAACTCCACGTACCACTTGAGCAAACGGCACCTTCTCTTGTTTTGTGTTGCTGTGGTTTATTTATTTCTCGTCATTTAAATTATGTATGTTGCTTATTCCCGCATGATACGATCGAGTGCACGGGCTTAGTAAGTGCGATGAAAGGTCCCCTAATTGGAAGGGTTAAAATCCTTCACCACGATGCTCTGCCGCACCGATTGATGTTTGTTCGGTTGAATGCGAGATACGTTCAACCGAGCATAATTAGTTTGATATGATTGTCTTTATTTTCGTATGCATGATTCAATCGAGCGCATGGGCTTAGTAAGTTTGATGTGAGATCCCCTATGGGGAGGGGCTAAAGCCCTTTACCACGATGCTTTGCCGCGCCGGTTGATGTGTGTTCGGTTGGATACAAGATACGTTCAATCGGGCACACTATATTTAATATTATTGCTTTTAATTCTTTGTATGCATGATTCAGTCGAGCGCATGGGCCTAGTATGTTGGTCTAAAGGTCCTCTCTTTGAGAGATCAAGAGCCCCAAAAGGCCACCTTTACGGCAGTACTTCGTCGCGCCCCTTTATTTTGTCGTTTATGTATTGCGTCCCATTTCATGCATCAGGTCTGTTCCCGTTCGAACGCGTTTACGAACGCAACTCGAACGCGCATGTATTTTGCCTTGTCATGCATCAGGTCTTATTTCTGTTCGAACGCGTTCACAAACGCCATACGAACGTGAGCATTCTATTTCATTTCCGTTCGAACGCGTTCACAAACGCCACACGAACGTGAGTATTCTATTTCATTTCCGTTCGAACGCGTTAACAAACGCCATACGAACGAGAGCATTCTGTCTTATTTCTGTTCAAACGCGTTATCAAATGCCATACGAACGCGAACCTTCTGTTTACCGTTCGAACGCGTTTACGAACGCTACACGAACGCACACGCACTTTCTTAGTTTCATAATGTATCAGGTCTGGTTCCATTCGAACGCGTTCTCGGACGCTACACGAACGCGAACCTTCTGTTTACCGTTCGCACACGTTCTCGAATGCTACGCGAACGTGCACCCACTGAATTGAGTTCTCTTCATTAGATTTAACGCATTGTTTTCCTAATAGCTATCCCCACATGTATGAATACGAACGTGTTTAATGTATTACAATTCATATGCTTATGTCATGATAACATTTGAGTATTATTTCTTGCGGTATATCGGATGGAAACCCAGACGTAAATTCCGTAGCCAATTCCGAATGGACGGTAGTGCGGTCTGTAATTGGGATACAATTCCACGTACCACTTGGAAAAGTGCCCATATGTGTGCTTGTATGGTTAATATGTGTGCTTGTGTTTTCTTGAATGTATTATGCCAATGAAGTTGTATGGTCGTTGCTACTTTGATATATTTTTAAGCATGCAATGTTAGATGTGAGATATATGTGAAATGTGTTCATAAGAAGCTGTCAAAAGAAGAAGCTGGCAAAAGTAAAACGTGTTGAAGAAGCTGGCAACACGTTTTGGAAACTATAAAAGGAGCACCATAGTTTTGTGAAAATCATCCCAGAAATCCCAATGTGTGTGTAAGCTCCAAGTAGAGAGCTTGAGAGTGTGTGAGGTTTTTTGTTAAGTTTCTAGTTGTAAACTTGAATTTTATTCTTGTAGTAATCAAATTACAATTCGTTTTTTCCTCAAATACACTCTAAAGTGATCGGTGAATCACAACAAGTGGTATTAGGAGGTTTGGTTCTTCATTAGGATCGAAAAATCGAAGAACGGAGTTTGGTTCGGAAACTTTGAGTTCCGGAAAAGTTGTCAAAAATTCATTTTGAGGGTACCATCAGCTAGTTCACGTCGAGACGTGCACGGTGGTATTTTTCGGCGACCAAACCGACGTCCACAGCCTCTGCACGCGCCGTACGCGCCAGACAAATACCTCCCACACGCAGCCACTCACAGACACGCGCCTCACGTGCGCTGAAGGTTGAAGACGATCCGCGTGGCCGCCACGTCAGTGCCACGTCATGCCCAGTCAGCGCACAGTCAGCACCTCGTCAGCGTCTAGTCAGCAGACACATCAGCGCCACGTCAGCGCCACGTGTCTGACACGTCAGCAAATCGGTCCTAACTTGCCACGTCAGCGCCACGTCAACAGCCTGGTAAATTTCATTTTGCCCCCTGAAGTTTTGAAATTTACAGTTTTGCCCCAAACTTTTAGGAATTTATAAATCAGCCCATGTGTCGGATTTAGACCAAAGAAGTGTTTATTCCACCATTTTCGACCGTTTCGGACTCAACGGTGACCTCCGATTTGTGAAATTCAGACCCGATTTTAGTGTATTCTCATTTTAAACTTTAAAACTTAAAATGGAGATGGAGGATTCTCATTCTGGTGCAATGATTAAACTGGCTGCCACTAATTACTCCCTCTGGAGACCTCGGATGATAGATTTTTTGCACTGTAAAGATCTGTTTGATGTCATCGAGTTGAAGAGAGTGAAACCAGAGTCTGTTAAGGAGTATGACTGGAATAAACTCAACAACAGAACTTTGGGTCAGATAAGGCAGTGGATCGATCACAGTGTCTTCCACCACGTAGCACAGGATTCAGATGCTTACGGGATGTGGATAAAGCTGGAAGACATGTTCCAGGCCAAGACAGCTCGGAATAAAGCCCTGTTAATGAGGCGTTTGGTGAACCTGAAGCTATGGAGTGGAACTTCCGTTGCGGAACACACCAACGAGTTCCAGAGCCTGGTGAACCAGTTGTCTGCAGTAGACATGCAGCTGGGAGATGAAGTACAAGCCCTCTTACTACTCAGTTCCCTTCCTGATAGTTGGGAGACATTGGTGGTTACTCTCAGCAATTCCTCTCCAGGAGGTAAAGTTACTATGCCTATGGTAAAAGATGCCATGTCGAATGAGAAGTCCATGAGAAAAGATGTTGGCTCAGAACAGACAGAAGCCTTCGTCACAGAGACTCGAGGAAGACATCAAGGAAGAGACGGAGAGAGAGGCAGAAGCACAACCAGGGGTAGATCCTCAGATGGAAGGAAGCCTACCTATAAGTGCTACCATTGTGGCATTGTAGGCCACTTAAAGAAGAATTGTCGAAAACTACAACGAGAGCAGAAAGAAGGCAATCACCAGCCGAAGAATGACGAAGGAGAGACACTGGTCGTTGTCCAAGCAGATGTAGCAATATGCTCCATACAAGAAGAGACATGCCTTCACAACGCAACCTAAGATGTTGAGTGGGTGGTAGATACTGCAGCATCCTACCACGTCACTCCTCACAGGGATTTCTTCAAAACATACAGAGCGGGAGACTTTGGAGCAGTGAAGATGGGAAATATCAGTTCCTCTGGGATAGTAGGAATGGGTGATATTCAGTTGCGGACAAATGTCGGGTGTACATTGATCTTGAAGGATGTCCTGCATGTTCCAGAACTTCGGCTGAATGTACTCTCGGGGATAGCTCTTGACAAACAGGGCTATGAAAATCACTTCAGAAATGGCACATGGAGAATGACGAAAGGTGTCATGGTTGTCGCCCGAGGATATGCTTGCGGCGCACTATACATGACTCATGTGAATATTTGTGCAGACAGCCTCAAAGTAGCTGAAAAAGAGGCTTCTCAAAATCTGTGGAACCAGAGACTCGGACACATGAGTGGGATATGGTTGTCTACCCTGAACAAAAAAAAGCTTACCAAGGATGCTGCACGAGGTCCTTGCAACCACTACTTGATTGGTAAGCAACGTAGAGTCTCGTTTGATTTCTCTTCAGAGAGAAGATCAGAGTTGCTAAGTCTGGTGCACTCTGATGTTTGTGATTCCCTTGGAGGTTGATTCATTGGGCGGTAACAAATATTTTCTGACTTTCATTGATGATGCTTCTCGGAAAATCTGGGTGTATTTCCTCAAGATGAAAGATCAGGTCCTAGATCAGTTCAAGCTGTTCCACGCCATGGTAGAGCATGAAACAGGGAAGAAGCTGAAGTGTCTTCGCACAGACGATGGAAGCGAGTACAGTTCCAGGGAGTTCGAAGCCTACTGTATGAGACATAGCATTCAACATGAGAGAACTGTTCCACACATTCCACAACATAATGGTGTCGCTGCAAGCATGAACCGCACCATTATGGAGAAAGTCAGAGGAATGATCAGTATGGCTAAGTTGCCAAAGCCATTCTGGGGAGAAGTTGTTCGTGCTACCTGTTACCTGATAAACAGATCACCATCTGAACCGTTGAACTTGGAGATTCCGGAGAAATTATGGTATGGTAAGAATCCCTCCTACACTCACCCTAAAGTATTCGGTTGTTTAGCCGTTGTACATGTATCCAATGAGCTCAGGGAGAAGCTCGATGCAAGGACAACTCCATGTATATTCCTAGGCCATGGAGATGAAGAATTTGGATACAGACTATGGGATCCGAAGGAAAAGATAGTCATCAGAAGCCAGGAAGTAGAATTTCTTGAAGACCGAACAATTGAAGACATTGAAATGCCCAGAATGTCTTCCAATTCCAGTGCCGACAGAAATCCAGACTCAGCACCAGCACAATTGGCCACAGATAGGGTGCACGAGGAAATTCCAGAAGCAGAACCAGAGGAGGCAAATGAGGATGTTGAGCAGGGGGAGACACAGCCTGTTCCATAGGAGATTACAGAAGAAAGTGTTGAGCAGGGGGAGCCGCAACCCACTCCACTAGAAGCTACAAGATCATTCACAGAGATGAATGATGACAGACCTCCTGAAACCAGTGGATCTCAGACAAGAAGATCTGAACGAGACAGGATTCCATCAACCAGATATCCGGGATCCGAATATATTCTGCTTACTGATGTGGGGGAGCCAGAGAGTTTCCCAAAGGCAAAAAGGCACTGAGGAACAAATGGGTGAAGAAACATGGCAGCAAAACTGTGCAGAGACACAACAGAAGATTACTGTGCAGAGACGCAGTGGACTGTACTATGCAGAGACATAGCAGAAGAATACTGTACATAGATGCAGTGAAGTGTGCTGTGCAGAGACACACCGACATGTCAACAAAGGAACGGTGATCGGGACAAGCTAGAGTTGTGCAGAGACATAACTAGGATAGCTATCAGAAGATACAGAGAACTACGATTGGCTTGATCCCAACTCAGGGTACGTAGGCAGTCATACAGATGCAGCCAGGGGGGATCCTTTTGAGGATCCGATTTGGATGATTGATGGTCGGCTCAGATTTTAGGGCAAATCTTCACTGAGGGGGAGATTTGTTGGAGTCAGCAAGCAAAAGTAACTTGTTGAAGAAGCTGGCAAAAGTAAAACGTGTTAAAGAAGCTGGCAACACGTTTTGGCAACTATAAAAAGAGCACCATAGTTTTGTGAAAATCATCCCAGAAATCCCAATGTGTGTGTAAGCTCCAAGTAGAGAGCTTGAGAGTGTGAGGATTTTTGTTAAGTTTCTAGTTGTAAACTTGAATTTTATTCTTGTAGTAATAAAATTACAATTCGGTTTTTCCTCAAATACACTCTAAAGTGATCGGTGAATCACAACAATTGATCCACTTCAATCAATCAGTACTGCAGCATTACCTTAGATTAACTCGATTCATGCACAAAAGACATGTAGTTTGAAAAGAATATCCTTCATCCTGATAAGCTCAAAGATGCAAATATCTCATTCCTTCCAATTCTTATGCTTTGAAAATTCTATCCATCCTTTACTTAAAAAAAAACCTCCACCAACTCTCCAACAGATTTGAATAGCCAGCTCACTTCCATTAGAATCCTGTATGTGGATAGTTTCGACATCTTGATTCAGAAATTTCTTGGTAAACAGAGCTGGAACGTACTGCACAAGCAAACAAACAGAATTGAATCTTAAGAATATCACGAAAGCAAACTTCACAATCACATTTTATTCAAAAGACTCACCACACTGCGGCAAGATTTCCTACTTGGCCGCAAGATAACCAAGAATGAAGGATTTTTCAGCTTCAATGAACTGGCAATCTTGATTGCTCTCTTGCTTTCTTCTGTTGAGAAATATTTGAACTTTTCACTGATATATATTTCCCTTTGTTCAAGTAAGCGCCGCAAACCAAACTCTTCGCCATTATTTTCTTCATCTACTTCCTCCAACTTCCTTTTCCCTTTGCACTTCTGGCTTTGGATCTCACACGCGAGTTTTGCTTTTGTCTCAGCAGATTGACAGTTTGTTTTAATTCCCCGAGCATAATAAGAAGTAGGCTTAGGTTGATTCTGCTGTGTCGGCGGAGAGTACTTTTCAGCAAACAACTCTTTGCTTATCTCAACACAGTCTTCCCTTTCTATTTCATCTTCATTCTCTAAATTCTGCCCGTCAGCTATAGTTTTTTCATCATTACATGGATATTCAATCTCGCATGCACTCATATTAAATATAAGAACATGGAATGTTGAATTTTCTCCATATCGGAAAATCAAAAAATAACCAGGAGAGATTGAATTACTCTCTACAAAGTCCTGCCAACCATCATCAAACCAAATCTCTCTCTCATCTTTTGTCAACCTCACATCCCAAACATGACCATTAGGAGTTGTAATGGCAGCAACATCAGAAAGTTTGTGTCCAATTTTTCTCACTATCTTTTGCGGAATCATCTATATTTGTGCAAACAATGTCAGAGAATCGTCTATTCAAAAATAAGTAAAAATCAACCAAAGAATATGTATTCATATTATTTCAGTCATGAATTGCAGCGTGGATCAGTGTCAAATAAATTTAGTTAGCACAGATCACTGCTACAGAAGCAAGGTGATATATCCTAGTACCACAGACCAAAGAATCTGATTATGATGTGATTATCTCATATGCAATACACGATCAGCATACCATTTATGTTTGAAATCAGATTTTGGCAATAGATGGGAAAAGGGAATGATTTAGTTTCATGAAAAGATAAAAGCTGAATGTTAATGCATTTTTTTAAAATAATGTTAGTGCATTTAAATACATGCCAAACCTGTTAAATCTTCTCCATTTAACAAAATGTGGTGCTACTAGAAAAAAAACAGTGTATATAGGCAAGATGTTTGAAGTTCTTTAATGTAACTATACAATATTCAAAATCTTTTTCATTCAACATATGATAGTTTAGTCATAACAACAATAACAAATAATACAAGTTGCAGAATGGTCGAGCTTTGCAGAAGCAACTCAATCAAAGTCACTACAACAAAATTGACTTTTAGTGGCGAAAATTTTCACCACTAATTCGCCATTAAAAGTGCGACACAAAAGGTTTTAGTGGCGAAATCTAATTTCGCCACTAAAACCCTATCTTTAGTGGCGAAATGCATTTCGCCACTGAAAGTAGATATTAGTGGCGAAAAATTTAGATTTTTAGTGGCGAATATTTTCGCCATTAAAAGTCAATTTTTAGTGCGAATTAAATTTTCGCCACTAAAAGTCTGATGTTAGTAGCGAAAATTATTAACTTTTAGTGGCGAAAATTTCGCCACTAAAACCCTACCTACCTTTTGAAAGTAGATATTAGTGGCGAAAAATTTAGATTTTTAGTGGCGAATATTTTCGCCACTAAAAGTCTGATGTTAGTGGCAAAAATTATAAACTTTTAGTGGCGAAATGAATTTCGCCACTGAAAGTAGATATTAGTGGCGAAAAATTTAGATTTTTAGTGGCGAATATTTTCGCCATTAAAAGTCAATTTTTAGTGCGAATTAAATTTTCGCCACTAAAAGTCTGATGTTAGTAGCGAAAATTATTAACTTTTAGTGGCGAAAATTTCGCCACTAAAACCCTACCTACCTTTTGAAAGTAGATATTAGTGGCGAAAAATTTAGATTTTTAGTGGCGAATATTTTCGCCATTAAAAGTCAATTTTTAGTGACGAATTAAATTTTCGCCATTAAAAGTCTGATGTTAGTGGCGAAAATTTCGAATATTTTCGCCATTAAAAGTCAATTTTTAGTGACGAATTAAATTTTCGCCACTAAAAGTCTGATGTTAGTGGCGAAAATTATAAACTTTTAGTGGCGAAAATTTCGCCACTAAAAATAGACTCTCATTGGCAAAAATATTATACTTTTAGTGGCGAAATTTTCGCCACTAAAAGTCACTTTCAGTTGGGAAATTCATTTTGCCTCCAAAATATTATACTTCTGTATTGTAAAATGATTTAAAATATAAATTTTAGTACATTAATATATATAAAATATAATATTTGTATTTACAAGCAAAAAATATATTATGTTCTTACATTAAAATAGACAAATGACCAACTAATTATAATTTAAAAATCAAAAGTTATTGGTTTTGTCTCACATCTAAATTTACATTCTATTTTCAAACTACAAAAAAGACTTTGAACATATGGTGAAACGAAACCATTCATCGAATGAACTAGCTTTTCATTTGTCCACTACTTTTTGAACCAACAAAATAGTTAACTGCATTTGTATGAAAATAATTATATCAGCATATATTAATCTCATATCAATAGATAAATAAAAACTAATTATATGTAAAAAAAAATATTAAAACTGAAGAATTGAGAAAAATGAAAGAAATAAAATTAAAATCAACTTAAGTTGATATTTTGAAACAGTGTTTCAAATTACCTTATATTTTTGAAATATATATGAAACAAAAGTCACGGAACTGTTATCGAAACATATCATTTGAAACTGATTCGTTGTGATTTCAGTCTTTTCTTCCTATCTTCACCATCCTGAGGTTAAGTTAAAAAAAAAAAATTAACAACCAAACTACTTTACTTTGCAATCTTAAAATTTGATATCAACTCACTTTTCCCTGCAAAGTTGTCGTTGGAGTTGATCCTCCAACTGCTCCATTCAAAATCTTTTGATCTGTATAATATAAATGTAAATTCCATAATAATAGTGTTATAGGCATCACAAATATATTTAATTAAAAAACAAGTGAATGTTACTCACGTCGCTCTCCACGCATGAGACATATATTCTTGTGCGCCATTCACCGCAATATTACATATCTTGCAAGTGTACAACTCCTACAAATATGACCAATAAATATGACAATCAAATATGTTTTAAAGAATTTTTCGTCATTTTGTTAATCAAAACATAACTTACAATATCACATTGAGTTGGACCAACATCATTTGAGATTGACTTCTTCTCATCAACAGGCTTTGAACAAGATCAACCAGACTATAAATTTATTAAGCAAATATATCAAAACACAAGAATATAGAAATAGCAAAACACAAGCAGATGAACCAGAGGGTAACTATATTGATAAAATAAAAATATTATTTGATAAAACACAAGAATATAGAAATAACTTTGTATAAATATCTTATTACTTACTGGTGGATGATAACTCTCCCGCGAAGAGGCTAACTCTTCTTTCACCAACCGTTGCAACTCTTTCTTCATTTCAATGTGTAGCTCCTCACGCAACTTGGCCTCTATCTCTGCACTAAGTGTAACTCGAAGTTCAACCTATTTTTTTAGACAAAAATTAGTCATTTTCTCCTCAACCTCAGTCTGATGTTCGCCACTAAAAGTCTGATGTTAGTGGCAAAAATTATAAACTTTTAGTGGCGAAATGAATTTCGCCACTGAAAGTAGATATTAGTGGCGAAAAATTTAGATTTTTAGTGGCGAATATTTTCGCCATTAAAAGTCAATTTTTAGTGCGAATTAAATTTTCGCCACTAAAAAGTCTGATGTTAGTAGCGAAAATTATTAACTTTTAGTGGCGAAAATTTCGCCACTAAAACCCTACCTACCTTTTGAAAGTAGATATTAGTGGCGAAAAATTTAGATTTTTAGTGGCGAATATTTTCGCCATTAAAAGTCAATTTTTAGTGACGAATAAAATTTTCGCCATTAAAAGTCTGATGTTAGTGGCGAAAATTTCGAATATTTTCGCCATTAAAAGTCAATTTTTTGTGACGAACTAAATTTTCGCCACTAAAAGTCTGATGTTGCGAAAATTATAAACTTTTAGTGGCGAAAATTTCGCCACTAAAAATAGACTCTCATTGGCAAAAATATTATACTTTTAGTGGCGAAATTTTCGCCACTAAAAGTCACTTTCAGTTGGGAAATTCATTTTGCCTCCAAAATATTATACTTCTGTATTGTAAAATGATTTAAAATATAAATTTTAATACATTAATATATATAAAATAGAATATTTGTATTTACAAGCAAAAAATATATTATGTTCTTACATTAAAACAGACAAATGACCAACTAATTATAATTTAAAAATCAAAAGTTATTGGTTTCGTCTCACATCTAAATTTACATTTTATTTTCAAACTACAAAAAAGACTTTGAACATATGGTGAAACGAAACCATTCATCGAATGAACTAGCTTTTCATTTGTCCACTACTTTTTGAACCAACAAAATAGTTAACTGCATTTGTATGAAAATAATTATATCAGCATATATTAATCTCATATCAATAGATAAATAAAAACTAATTATATGTAAAAAAAAATATTAAAACTGAAGAATTGAGAAAAATGAAAGAAATAAAATTAAAATCAACTTAAGTTGATATTTTGAAACAGTGTTTCAAATTACCTTATATTTTTGAAATATATATGAAACAAAAGTCACGGAACTGTTATCGAAACATATCATTTGAAACTGATTCGTTGTGATTTCAGTCTTTTCTTCCTATCTTCACCATCCTGAGGTTAAGTTAAAAAAAAAAAATTAACAACCAAACTACTTTACTTTGCAATCTTAAAATTTGATATCAACTCACTTTTCCCTGCAAAGTTGTCGTTGGAGTTGATCCTCCAACTGCTCCATTCAAAATCTTTTGATCTGTATAATATAAATGTAAATTCCATAATAATAGTGTTATAGGCATCACAAATATATTTAATTAAAAAACAAGTGAATGTTACTCACGTCGCTCTCCACGCATGAGACATATATTCTTGTGCGCCATTCACCGCAATATTACATATCTTGCAAGTGTACAACTCCTACAAATATGACCAATAAATATGACAATCAAATATGTTTTAAAGAATTTTTCGTCATTTTGTTAATCAAAACATAACTTACAATATCACATTGAGTTGGACCAACATCATTTGAGATTGACTTCTTCTCATCAACAGGCTTTGAACAAGATCAACCAGACTATAAATTTATTAAGCAAATATATCAAAACACAAGAATATAGAAATAGCAAAACACAAGCAGATGAACCAGAGGGTAACTATATTGATAAAATAAAAATATTATTTGATAAAACACAAGAATATAGAAATAACTTTGTATAAATATCTTATTACTTACTGGTGGATGATAACTCTCCCGCGAAGAGGCTAACTCTTCTTTCACCAACCGTTGCAACTCTTTCTTCATTTCAATGTGTAGCTCCTCACGCAACTTGGCCTCTATCTCTGCACTAAGTGTAACTCGAAGTTCAACCTATTTTTTTAGACAAAAATTAGTCATTTTCTCCTCAACCTCAGATTGAATTCGAGTAGTTATCTCTTCATTCATCACACTATGATGATTTTGTTGCCCTCCATGATTTACACTTTTGAAAGGGAGAGGGCCTTCTCACATACCTCTTGTTGGGGTTGGTGCTCAGAGCGCCAATTCCCGGTTGTATTTCTGTTAAATACTTCTGTAAAACATTATTATTATGAATAATATATGCAGTTTCTATAATATAATCTATATTTCTATATGGTAAAGACGTAATGACCCGAGAAAGATTAGTCATGATACAGTTGCAAAAGCGTCGCAACGGACATTGAGAAATATCATGACGTTGTCATTCTCAGACAGTTCCTGGTCAAGGTTTACACTACTTGGTCAGTATAGTAAACCCGTTGAGACCGGTACATGTCGTATACTGGAATATATGATTCCAATGGTTTCTCAATGAACCATTAGTCTTGGAGACTAGTATAGACGTATAGGTGTTTATAGCGGATAAACTCTGAACGACTCACCGAAGATTCTTAATGGATGGTACACCAGCGTCAATAAGAATCTTCTTGGGTTGAGTAGCACTTGTGATTCTTAGACTTGAGATGCCATTGTGGGCACATGAGACATCTTCTACACTTAGACGGCAGTCACGTCACCGATCTATTTAGATCAGACCTCCGCCTGTTCGTTGGGTGTAGATAGATCCTCAGGGTGTCCTATGTGTATCAAGATAAGATCCGTCAGTTCTGTGTATCAGAGCATAGGTAGTCCATATGATTAGCAATCAGATAAAACCATGGGCCCGTGGTAAAGTTTAGAAGCTAGTTCTAAACATTCTTTTGAGATTGCTAATAGAATAGTCGACTGGATAATCCCGATAGAGATTTGACGTTTACATCTATATCTCTGGGATTTATCCGGATACCTGTGACGAAGGAATTATACATTTGCCATGACCTCGACCTGTATGGTTCAGCGAGATTATCCGTGATCGTCATAATCTACGGGTGGATAGATTATGGACACGAAATTTGATTTCGTGACGGATATACCTGAATCTAGAGAGTCTCAATAATGAAACATACTCGTAGAGCACTAGAGCAACATTAATAAATAATATTGATTATTTATAAAGTTGTTTAAAGGTTAAACGCAAGATACGTGTTTAAAGGACTAGATAGTCATTTGCCTAATTATTGTGTATTTGCATTTAATACTTGATTAATTTTAATACACATTAATTAATAGTCAAAATGAGTTATTTGACTTATATCCTAAATGAATATATGTTTTTAATATTTAATGTAAATATTATACATATATTTAATATATTTGTATTTGATTAATTAATTAATTATTTAATTGTTAAATGATTAAATTAATTAAAATATAAATATCTTACATTAGGATATATTAAAGTAAATGATGTTAGTTGCATTTGTTGACTTAATAAATATCTAATAAAGTGTTTATAAGATATTTGTGCAAGTTGACCAAATGAATTTGAAATGAAAAATGAAATTACCAAACTTGCATTTCATTAGATGAAATTCGGCCAAGGGCTTCCTTGTGAAGATATAAATTGTTTTTCATTTCATGATACACTTAACCTAATACACTTTACTAATAGCTTGGAATTTAGTAAGTTTTTCAAACTTACTATTAGAGAGGAATATGTTCCTTAGGTTCAAGGATTCAACATGTGATGTTCTTAGATTATTTCTTTCTTTATTTCTTTGTGTTTTTGGTGATGGAAGTTTGAATGAAGTGTTGAGCATGTATGGTGAAGGAAGGTTGTGACTATTGTAGTTGTAAACTTTCTTTTAAGGTTTTAGAAACCAAGTTGCTAATCTAGAGTTGTTGACCCACTCTTAAATGACCTAGATTTGATCTTGAGTTGTTTCATTGTGTTGAGACTTGAATTAGATGTACGATTGATGATTGAAACAATTGATTTAATGTATATGGCCTAATTTGTCCAATTTGAGGAAATTGAAAAATTAGGGTTTATGACTAACTCCAAATTTGGGGGTTTTCATATATGTTGTGTATTTGTGTGTGTATATGATGCATATAAAGTTTCATGTTGATTGGATATCATTTGGATGTGTCTTGAAGCATGAAAGTGCAAAATGCACAAATTGGAGCCAAATGGTGCTCTCGGCTTTGGATAAGGAAATTGAGGATTTTGGTTTGCTTTGGTGTTTTGATGTTTTGAACATCATAAGTTCATCTTGGAAATGATTTAGAATCATTCAAAATTGATTGGATCAATTTCGGACTAAAACGGACAAAAAACCAAAGCAAGGGCATTTCGGTAAATTCACTTAAAATGTTTTATTGAATTTATTTTCATAATTTGATTATTGGAATGTTAAATAATATGTTTATTTAATTAATCCGAGAAAAAGTTTTGAAATCTGAAAATCTGATTTTCACCGCTTCCGCTGCGTTACCGGACTCACCCCCTAAAAAACCCCTACAAAATGGTATCAGAGCTAGTCTGATTCTAGGCCACCTAATATGATTAGCCTTCATTGAATCAATTTTTAATCATGTTTTCTATACTTTATGCATGCTTATTAGGATCTAAATTGGTTAGATTTAGGGTGTATGACACTTAGCGGAAAATCCCTAAATAATAAGGTTTGAATGTAATTATGTATTTGATGCATGTTATATGGTCCGTCTTGTCAATACGGTTTATGAATACTTCTTTGTGACTACATCCGAGACCATGCCTCTGCTGTGAGGATGTAGCCGATAAAGATTTATTTATACCGGATGTATATCAGATACTAGGTAAATTCAAGTAAAAGCGGAATTCTGAACGTGCCCTAGCTGTCAGGATTACGTAAGTAACTTGAGTTTACCATTGACGAGTTTAACCTTGGTACGTCCCCTTGTGGGCCTGCCTTCGCAGCGACAACGAGAAACGGCCAGGACCGGATACTTAGGAGTCATTAGTGAATGATTGAAAAATGAGTTGTCTACCTGATGAATATACGTAGGCGAGACCGTGCCTCTGCTGTGAGCCGAATATATTCACGGGATCCACTTTTCACTATTAGTATTTAATTTAATTATTAAATATTTGTATTCTGTTTTGGGATTACAGTATTGCATGATTTAGTGGGAGGGGCATATTAGATTAAAAATCCATGATCTAGTTTATGCTTTTGATATTATATGAAACTGCTTTATTTCTGCTAACCGTTTTTCGTGATCTATATGATAGATTGGCGATGGCGGCACAATCCACAAATCAGTTTGCGCGTATGCTTGATGCGAACAAACTGAAAGGCGCTGAGAACTTTGCAGACTGGGAATTGGATTTGAGGATTGTCCTCGATTCCAAAAAGCTGGGTTATGTTCTTGAGGGTCCGTTGCCCCTTGCAGTGGGTGAGGATGCTTCAGAGGAGGAACGCCAAGTTTTTGAAACTTGGAAGGATGATGATTTAAGAGTTAAATCATACATCCTTAGTTCACTGTCTCCGAAACTCAAGCAACAGTACTATGGTATGTTAGATTCCTATAGTATGATGACGCGATTGAGACAATCGTTTGAGAACCAAGAACAAGTGATTGTTCACAAAGTAGCCATGGAACTATTCCATGCGCGTCTGGATGAGGGGCAGAGTGTCAGCCCACATGTTCTTCAGATGATCGATTTGATCGATCAATTGAGGCAACATAATCTCATCTTGAATGACATTCTCGGTAGGAGTGTCATTCTTGGTTCACTGTCAGCTTCATTTCGCCAGTTCGTGATGTACTTCAACATGCACGGGACTGTCTGTACCTACCAGGAGCTACATAGGATGTGCTCACGGCAGAAGAGGACCTTAAGAAGGGAGTACCGACTCGTCCTCCTAGAACTACTTCTCTTCAGCTTCTTCCCAAGGATGGTCCAAGGGAAAGAACACAAGAAAGGCAAGAAGAAGAAGAAGGCTTTTGGTCCTCAACAACAGGCGAAGATTGCAAAGCCCAAAAGGGCTTCTGAAGACAAATGCCACCACTGGGGCAAAGTTGGGCACTGGAAAAGGAACTGTCTTGATTACATTGCCCAAGTGAGGAGAGACAGAGCTTCTACATCAGGTACTTTTTTTTTTCCAGTTATTGATTTATCTTTGGCTTGTGAAGCCGTTACATCCAGCTGGATTTTAGATTCTGCTTGTCCCATTCACATTTGCAATTCGTTGCAGGTACTGAAGGAAAGTAGGAAACTGAAGCCTGGAGAGATGTAGTTGCGGTTCGGGAGTGGAGACTCTTTGGATACAGTTGCAGGAGGAGTATGCGAGATCTCATTGCCGAATGGGACACTTTTGTTATATGACTGTCATTTTGTACCGGGATGTGTCGCAAATATTATCACTTTTTGTATTAGATACAGAAGGCTTTTGTATTAATATTGAGAATAGTTCTTTGTATTTATATGATAAAAATAATATTCAGATCCTTAGTTGTCCAAACCAGCATGGTCATTATACATTACAAACTTCAAAAGATATATTAAATACTGGAGTTAATAAACGTAGTTTACCTGTATTAATAATAGTGAACTTTGGCATATGAGACTTGGTCACATTGGCGTTAAACGCCTTACCCAATTGGTTAGGAATGGTTTGATATCAGATCTTACCATTGAATCCTATCCAACTTGTGAATCCTGTATTCAGGGTAAGATGACCAAAGCCCCATTTTCTGGTGTTGGACACCGCGCCACTAACTTACTGGAACTCATACATTCTGATGTATGTGGTCCACTAAGTCAAACTGCTCACAGTGGTTATTCGTACTTCGTTACCTTTACCGATGATTTGTCACGGTACGGTTATGTGTATTTGATGCGACATAAATCGGAAACCTTTGAAAAGTTCAAAGAGTTCCGAAATGAAGTAGAAAAACAAACTGGTAAATATATTAAATGCCTTCGATCAGATCGAGGCGGTGAATATATGAGTGGTGAGTTCATGGATTATATGAAGGAGAATGGGATTCTCGCTCAATATACTCCTCCAGGTACACCACAGCACAATGGTGTATCTGAAAGGAGAAATCGGACTTTATTGGATATGGTCCGATCGATGTTGAGTTTCACAGATTTGCCCTATTACTTATGGGGTTACTCTCTCTTAACAGCCGCACATCTTTTGAATAAGATTCCTTCAAAGGTTGTTCCTACGACACAGTATCAGATATGGTTCAGTAGGAGACCAAATCTTAATTATATTAAGGTTTGGGGTTGTCCTGCCTATGTCAGGGTGACTCAACAAGATAAGCTTTCGCCTCGAGGGCAAAAGTTTAGGTTTGTTGGATATCCTTCGAATACGAGGGGATATCTGTTCTATGATACCGAGCATCGAAATGTATTCGTAGGTCGCTTCGCAAAATTTCTAGAAGTAGAATTTTTGTCAGAAGGTGGTAATCATAGACAGGTTGAGCTTGATGAAGTCCAACCTGAAAACAACGAGCCAACGGAGGAACCTGAAGTTCAAGTAGATGAAGGACCTTCAACACACACACTCCGTAGGTCGGAAAGGGTATCTAGACCTCCTGAACGCTTGTATTTGATACAAGAAAAGAGTCTGGATGTTCTCTTAGTTGAAGAGACAGATCCTTTCACCTATAGAGAATCGATGTTGGACATCGACTCCGTGAAATGGCAAAGTGCCATGAAATCCGAGATAGACTCAATGCATGAAAATCAAGTTTGGGACTTGATTCCGCTTCCCGAAGGAATTGTTCCTATCGGTTGTAAATGGGTTTACAAAAGGAAGCGCGGGCCTGACGGTAAGGTTGAAACTTACAAGGCCCGACTGGAGCAAAAGGTACACGCAGCGACCTGGCGTCGACTACGATGAAACTTTTTCACCGGTAGCAATGCTTAAGTCTATCCGGATTTTGCTTTCTATAGCTGCGTATCATGACTACGAGATTTGGCAAATGGATGTCAAAACGGCTTTTCTAAATGGATTTCTTGATGAAGAAATCTATATGGAACAGCCGGAAGGTTTCACATCCAGCGAAACCTCGGGCATGGTATGTAAGCTTAAGAAGTCCATTTATGGACTAAACAAGCTTCACGAAGTTGGAATCTTTGATTCGATGAGATTATTAGATCGTCTGGTTTTCTCAAGAATTCGGAAGAATCCTGTGTGTATCAGAAGGCCAGTGGGAGCATGGTCATATTTTTAGTCCTATATGTTGATGACATCCTAATCATTGGGAATGATTTAGGTATGTTGCAAAGCGTGAAAGCGTACCTCTGTAAGAATTTCTCCATGAAGGACCTGGGAGAAGCTTCCTATGTTTTAGGGATAAAACTCTATAGAGATAGACAAAGGAGGCTGATTGGGTTATCCCAATCAACGTACGTAGATAAGATCTTAGAACGGTATAGCTTTGGTAACTGTAAGATAGCAAACATACCGTTCAGACATGGGATTCATCTTTCCAAGAAGATGTGTCCACAAACAGAAGATGAGAAGGTTAGAATGTCTAACCAACCTTATGCTTCATGTTTGGGTAGCATAATGTATGCCATGTTATGTACGTGGCCTGATATCAGTTTTGTTGTTAGCGTAACTAGTCGATATCAGTCCAATCCAGGTAATGACCATTGGATGGCCATTAAACATATCCTAAAGTATCTTAAAGGTACTAAGGATAAGTTAGTAATATATGGAGGAAACGAACTGCAGGTTAATGGGTATACAGACTCCGATTTCCAATCGGATCCCGATGATAGAAAGTCTACATCTGGATTTGTCTTTACCCTTAACGGAGGTGCAGTTTGTTGGAAGAGTTCCAAACAGGGATCGACAGCTGATTCCACCACTGAGGCGGAATATATTGCAGCTTCTGAAGCTGCAAAAGAGGCTGTGTGGATATAAAGAACTTATCACAGAATTGGAGTTGTCCCAAGTATCGAGAATGCGATTCCGTTATACTGTGATAATACTGGAGCCATTGCGCAAGCAAAGGAACCGAGGGCGCATCAGAAGTCGAAGCATGTGGAACGCAAGTACCACATCATTCGAGAGATCGTGTCGCGAGGGGATATTGTCGTGTGCAAGGTACCGAGTGAAGATATAGCAGACCCGCTGACGAAGGCCATACCTCCGAAGTTGTTTGATAAACACGTGGAGTCTATGGGTATTAGATACAATCAATATTGGCACTAGAGCAAGTGGGAGATTTTGTTGGGGTTGGTGCTCAGAGCGCCAATTCCCGGTTGTATTTGTTTTGAATACTCTGTAAAACATTATTATTATGAATAATATATGCAGTTTCTATAATATAATCTATATTTTATATGGTAAAGACGTAATGACCCGAGAATGATTAGTCATGATACAGTTGCAAAAGCGTCGCAACGGACATTGAGAAGTATCATGACGTTGTAATTCTCAGACAGTTCTGGTCAAGGTTTACACTACTTGGTCAGTATAGTAAACCCGTTGAGACCGGTACATGTCGTAATGATTCCAATGGTTTCTCAATGAACCATTAGTCTTGGAGACTAGTATAGACGTGTAGGTGTTTATAGCGGATAAACACTGAACGACTCACCGAAGATTCTTAATGGATGGTACACCAGCGTCAATAAGAATCTTCTGGGTTGAGTAGCACTTGTGATTCTTAGACTTGAGATGCCATTGTGGGCACATGAGACATCTTCTACACTTAGACGGCAGTCACGTCACCGATCTATTTAGATCAGACCTCCGCCTGTTCGTTGGGTGTAGATAGATCCTCAGGGTGTCCTATGTGTATCAAGATAGGATCCGTCAGTTCTGTGTATCAGAGTGTAGACACTGCATTTTTGCATATTAGCTCGATGATGAGTCTCGTATGGAGACACTACCTTTTTTAGTTGTAAAGCCGCGGGAAACGGACGTTGGAAGGGTAAAGTTGGGAATTAGTATTTTTTCAGATTTAACTCGCTTGTTTCGCTTCGGGTTCGCTTGTTGGACCTCTGTTTTAAAACACACCAACCCGTTAAATCACATCTCACAAATTAAATAATTAAAACATTTAAAATACATGTCACAAATAAATTAAATTAAATTAAATTAAATTAAATAAAATTAAATTGAATTAAATTAAATTAAATCAAAACCAATTAAATCCAATAAATTAAATTCACAAATTAAATTAAACTAAATCTAATTAAATTAAATTTAAAAAATAAATAAATCACTCCCCTAATTTAAATCATTCACTCACCAAATTTAAATAATTTATTGTCTTAAATAATCAAATTAAATACACACATAAATTGATTTTATTCCTTTCAAAACATGCACAAACTTAACCCTAATTCTCCTACCCTCTCTATAAAAATAATAACCCAAGACGATTCACCCTCCCTCTCCCATCTTCTCTCGCGCAGCCTCCACAAACCCTATAACCCTTGAAACACAACCACCCTCCTGACTCCACGAAACCAACCCACGCCACCTGCCCATGTCCTCACCGCTTCACCTCACTACCTAAACAGCTCACAAACACGTAGCAGCCTTGGGTTCTTCACGCCCTGACCTAGCAAGCACATCACCCACGGAACCAAACACATACCAAAAAACCCTAGAATCCTCACAGCTCTCTTCTCTCTCTCACGAAATCCACCCACAAAATCTAACCCTAGGCCCCTCTCTTTTCTTCACCACTCACGGCAAAAAAAAAAACCCTAGCTACGAACAAAAAAACCAGCAAGCCTTCATGTAACCCCGGACAACCCTAATCTTCATCTTCCACACAACCTTCTTTCTTCACAACCCCAGCCCCCTCACGCAGCTCACGAGCTAAAGCCATAAACGGACCCACCACGAACAAGACACGTAGCAATAACAACAAAGCCAAACCCTAAACAGCCCCTAATCTCTCGACTCTATCTTCTCTCCTGAACTCCACGCACGCAGCCCCTCCACACAGTCAGCGCATCCCTTCTCATCAGACACCCACGCATGATCAAAAACATAATAGCCACACGCACAGACTCACGGCCTGCCCACGTTCACGCTACACTCCTTCACAACCAGAAAAACAGAACCCATAAGCCTGCAACCTTCACCTCACGCCTTGGCCATCACCATGAACGCCACCCTCACATATAACCCTATTCACGTTCACGTAAGCCATTAAATCCCCATTTTCACTGACTTCACGCGTAGCCACAGTCATTCCTAGCAACTTCACGTAAGAACCCCTTCAACGCCAACCCTTCACCCATGAACGCCATTAGCCTCTGACCAAAATCTCTCTAATACACACCACACTAGCCAAATGAAGAACAACGAGACACATAAACACTGGAACAACAATGCCACAAACCACACAAAAATCCCTTAATCCATAAAGATACCCACACGTAACAAACACACACTGCCACCACAAACTGGCAAAACACACGGCCACAAAGCCAGCCACCAAAGACAAATCCCCGTGAAAACCTACCTGCTAACTGCCGAGAGAATCCCCGATACACAAGCAGCCCTTAGCCCTCCAAAATCTGCCTGAAACTGCACCCAAAACTATCCCGAAAACAGTCCCCGCAAACCAGTCCAAATAACCCACAAAAAGTCATTTGAATCACCTAAAACAGTGGCCTGAAACGCAGCAGCGAAATGGAGTGAAAACAACAACCCGAACAGCGAAACAGGGAGGAAAGATGCTGGGTTAGCAAATCAGAAAAGTAGCGGATCATTCACCCTTCCAACGGAAGTGTAACGCCCTTTCTTGAGACGACAAAAAGAGGTTAGACCTGAGGGCACCTTTTTACTTATCTTCTTTCGTTTTTTTATTTATTTTAAAATATTATTGCATGAGAGTCGTTTGAGGCATGATGTGATTGTTGGATGAGCGGGATGTGTGTTCCCTTTTGTGGTATATCGGATGGAAACCCGGCGTAAATTCCGTAGCCGATTCCGAATGGACGGTATTGCGGTCTGCACTCGGGATACGGTATACAACGCCACGTACCACTTAAGATACACATATATCGTCTCATCCTAACTTGTATTTGAGCATGTAGTCTTTAGGTTATTTTTTATTATTTAAAGCATGGTTTAATTTAGTTTGTTATTTATTTGTTAAAGCATGTTTGTTGTTCATTATGCATGTTCTTAGTTTATGATGCGTTTGGGGTACTGATTTATACATGTTGATTTAATGGTTCAATATGCTTGTTGTGTTACATTGCGTGGAATTATTGGATGAAAGCATGTTAGATCTAAGTACTATTGAGCATGATTATTGAGTAGACTTGGTTGATTCATTGCACAAATTATATCATCACAAGTGACATAGTAAGGGACCATTCCGAACCCAACGGTTGAGGTCTTCCCTGCTGTGAGGGGTGAGTGAGGCCTTAAATCTTTGTCCTGGTTAACACCAGGTGGCGACTCCATGTTATTTCGTACTTCCCAACTAGGCCGCGAGCCTAGAGCATGCGTCGCCCAGTTTCTGTGTCCCACAGCTTCTGGCGACTCCACTGGGGATAAGAGAATTGGCCCCGAAATCATGTCTGTGATGTGTATTTATGATTTGTGGGCATTAGTTGACCGTTTCTATAGTGGGTTGAGGGAGTTCACTCAAAGGCATTGTCATAAACCCACATGAGAACCATAGTTGTATATCCTATAGAAGTGCCCCTTTATGCTTTTGATAACCACATTCATCTTTATATCTCATGTCGCATGCATCTCATGCATACATGCATCATGTTAACCCTCTGTGTCTTAAAAGCCATCATAGACATCCGTTGTGGTTTAGAGAAAAAAATGGTTATTCAAGAGGAGTTTAGCAAACCGGATCGCGGGGAAAAAGAAATCGAGAAATATAAAAGCCTACGGAAAGGATAGAAAGACCATTGGGGGGGCCTTCGAAAAAAAAAGAAAAAAAAGAAAAAGGAAAAAAGGAGAGAAGAAAAGAGAGAAGAGAAAAAAGAAAAGAAAAAAGAGAAAAAAGAAAAAAAAAAGAGAAGAAAAAAAAAAGAGAAAAAAGAAAAAAAGAAAAACGAAAAAAAGAGAGAGAAAAAACCTTGTTTTGTTTTTAGTCATTGATAGCCAGACATAAGTCCGATGATGAACTGACTGCTTTAGGGTGAAACCTTAGAAACGATAAACCTTGACGTGCTTTTATCTGATGCTTTGAGTAATTGATCTATGTTAGACTCGTAAGCACTTGATTATGGTTCTTAGCCAGTGAAAACCTGAGTATTAGCAAAGTGACTAG
>SKCR01049924.1:0-49340 GCA_019454045.1 Zanthoxylum bungeanum
AGTGACGCTATGGGTCATATTATCCAACACCTAGAACCTCCAAATGGACGTGACCTATCCTCTCCCTCTCTTTGATTTGTTGCAAGATCAAATTAGCTAGCACTTGGAGAAATCAACTAAGGTGATAGGGAAACTACTTCAAGAGTTGAAATCATCACTTAAAGCTTGGATCTTGGAGATCTCTTCTCAAAATTTTAAAGCTCAAATCCCTTCATTGTAAGTATATTCCGCAACTTATCTTGTATTTATGAACACCTTTACATGCTTATTGGATCCTTGGCATGTTCGAGGAACACTAACAATGGTATCAAGAGCCAATTTTAAGCATGAAAATTTTAGGGTTCATGAGACTAAAATTTGGGGCTTTTATGTTTTAAGCATGATTTCTTCAAATTGATGATTTGAGCATGCTTAGATTATGTTAACTTAGAGTTTTTCATGATTAGATTTGAAATAAATTGATTGGATCAAAAATTAAAAAAATCTTAGCATGGCCGAATTCACTGTACAGTGGACTGCATGTTTTTTAATTTTTTGTAACATGAAATGATGTGTTTAAATGCATGTTTAAATGTTGATTGTTGGTTTGATTAGATTAGAATCAAAGTCAATAAAGTTTATGTTAAAATCAAAGAGCATGTTGAGCATGAAATGATGAATTTAGGATTCAATTTGTGTTGAGCATGAAATGATGTGTTTTGGCTTCAATTTGTGTTGAATATGAATTGATGGATTAAGCATGATTAATTAAGTTAATTGGTATTTTGGAAATATTGAGTTTAATTAATTAATCATGGCTAATACACTTTAATTAAAATAATTGTGATATTTGGAATATTATAATTATGTTAATAAGCCTTTAATTATGTATTGGGCTAAAAGTGTGTATTTGGGCTTAATGGGCTTGGTTTGACTAAGTTTGGTTTTGGACTTTTGGATTGGATCCAATTGGGCCCGAAACCAATTCCATAAGGTCCAAATACATCACTTGGCCCTTTAAAGAATTTAATTGGGCCTAATGGGCCTAAATTAATTTGTAGGCAATAGGGTGATTCCTATTGGGCCTTGACATTTTGGGTTTGACCCATTATGGCCAAAGCCCATGCCTTAAGAATTAATTAAAATCCCATTGGACTTTAATTAAAATGACATTGGATGTTATTGGGCCTTTGAGACCCATTGAGATTGGATTTGGAATCCAAGTCTTTGAGGCTTGTAAATAAGTGTAAATATTTAATTTGGAATTAAATTGGAATTAGTTTTGAATAAAAATAAATTGGATTTAAAGTTGTAGTTCAATATAATTCAAGAATACTTACTTTGAGTATTTATTCTTAAACGAGTTTGACTCGCGCAAATCAAATCGTTGTTTGAACATTGGATGATCATTAATTCAAAGATTAATTAATTGGATTAGATTGATTGAATAATATGATTTGTATGAATACATGAATGTGTTGTATGAATAATGTATATCAGATGGATATTAGAAGGGCAAGGGCAGTTTTGGAAATTGTTGTAATAAGTTTAGAATTTATTAAATTGGACCTACGTGTCCAGCCTTTTATCTCCTCTCTCATTGTATTTCTCTTCTCACCTATTCCCCTCAATGTAAATGAGGTTTCTTTATTGTATTTTGTAATTGGGTAGAATTAGAATAGTTCTAGCCGGGGAGAGGAAATTGAGTGATTTGTTCTAGGAAAAATTTGTGAGATATCCCTCCGCATATCATTATTAATTTATTTATTTATACGCGCTTTATTATGTATTTAGAATGCATGTTTAAGGGAGTATGATGATGAGACTTTAACAAAGATAATAAATTGGTTGCCAATTTGCACGTGAAAAACCCTCAAAACATATTAAGCGTTTTTCCTTCCGTTCAGTGATTCTTACTCAAGATCCAAAGTTGGCATTGGTTTGTTGGCCAAAGTCAACACCTTTGTCAATTGCGGATGTGTCTGAATCATGAGAGTTTTGTTCCATATCGGTGTCTTGTACAAGTCGTGATTTGTTGGCCAATGTCAAGATCACTTCTTGTCCATCGACATTGATTACGAAGCTTTCTATGTCAATGGGTTCCGTTTAACTGGGATCATTAAGTTTGTTGTGCCAAAGCCAAGGCTTAGTTGATTCAGAGGAAAAGGTTAGGAAAATATATTGGATATATTGGCATATATATTGTATATATGTTTTGGACTTGGATGTCCACCTACCGGATCTAGGAATTGGATGAGATCCAATTGATCTTAGAGATCTACCTAGTTAAGTATCATACAATTTGTTGGCCAAAGTCAAGATTGTGTGTTATTTAACGAGATCCTAGCCCACTAGGAAACAAGGTTTCCCGAGTACTCAACAGAGGGTTAGAGGCTCGCCAAAAAATAGTGGGAGGCAGTATTAGATTTGCAATATTCGTTTAGTTACTTGCCATACGCGCTCAGTCAAATATCATTCGTCAAATAAATTATATATTAGTTGGACTAATATTTATTGTTGTTTTAATTAAACAGTTGGACTGTATTCAAACTACTTCATTTATAGTTGATTATATAATTGGATTATAGTAATCAATATATTTGAATTTTACCCCTCATTTATAGTTGATTATATAATTGGATTATATAATCAATATATTTGAATTTTACCTCTCATTTTATTTGATTATATAATTGGATTATAGTAATCAATCTATTTGGATTTATAATCATGTATAATGATTATATAATTGGATTATAGTAATCAAATATATTGATTTTAATAATTAAATTGTAATAAGTTATATAGTATACTATAGTAATCATTACATTAAATTGTACCTGAAATCGTTGATTAAATAGTTGGACTATTAGAATCAAGATTAAAATGAAAGATTAATGTTTAAAATATGATCCTAGGGAAAATGTGTTTAAACGACTTTAATTTTCAAATTGGGAATAAATTTCAGGATAGTCCTGAAACTAAGAAGTTACTTTATTTGATAAAATAACATCTTAGGCCTAAGCCCGGAGTTAAGCAAATAGTAGAGCATGATCTTTGGAAGATTCATGTGATGATAACTTTAGTGCTTAATCCATTATGCTTGCCATAATGACTCCTTAATTTCCTAATCAGAACTAAGGATTAGATGCTTAAAGTATGATGAAGAAATTGAAGGATCTTCATAGATCTATTCTTAGATCTTAGAAATATTAAATTGCAATAAACAACTCTTGGAGAGTTAATGACTATTCTCAAGGAGACCAAAGCCATAGTTTGCAATAAGGCAAGTAGTGCAAGACGCATCTTACTTCAATATTCTAGAAGGCCAAGGCTTGGCCAAAGACTTCTGGAATGTGAAAAGGGCAAAGGCAAAATCATTATAATCTTCTAGGAAGATAAATGACATATCCCAAGATGTCTGCCTAAATTGTGGCAAACGGGGTCATTGAAGCATGACTGCCGTATGGACAAAGCAGACATGAAGGAATTGAAGACGAGCAAGGCTCTGACTTCAAATAGTTTTGTCATAAATATGTTCACTACTAGTATTAAAATTTGATTTTAAATACTTAGTGTGATACATAAATATGCATTGATGTGCAGAATCTGCTGTGAGCAGGATACTGACTTCAAATGAGATTAATCTGCGAATCGGAAATGGGGCTACAGTCGCTGTTTCAAACATAGATACCTAAGTTTAGGAACTACCATTTGGGTGTGTACTTAAATTAGGAAACTGTTATAATGTAACTAGTTTGACTAGAAACATTATCTCTATATCAAGTATAACTCGTTGCGAGTATACCTTTATATTCTAGAACACTAAAGTGTTTTTTTTTTTATAAAGATGATATTGAGATAAATACATTAGATGTAAATAACAATATTTATATTTTGAATATAAATAAATCTCAAACATATAATATGCAAACAAATAGCTCAAACTGATTTGATCAGATAAGACTTATTTGTGGCAGTGTTGTCTGGGACACATTAAACAAGACTCGTATATTCACACTTTTGAAGAGTGGATACTAGGACGGATTTGATTCCACTCAAATAAAGTCTACGAATCTAGTTTATTAGGTAAAGTACCTAAAATACCTTTTACTTGGTGAAAGTGCAAGAACCACCGATCTGTTAGCCCTATTCATAGTGAAACAAGTGGGCCCATGTCTAGCTAGGCTAGAGGTGGATATGAATGTTTCGTGACCTTACGGATGTGGCATCGCGTTATGGTTATATGTTTCTTTTGAAACACAAATCAGAAACTTTTAGAGTTTCGACACGAAATATACGAACAGATCGGCTAAAGTATTAAAACATCACGGTTTGACCATGATGAAAATACTTGAGCAGTAAGTTTCTCATATACTTGAAAGAGTATAGTATTCTTTCAATGAGGACTCCTCCCGGAACACGTCAGTTTGACGGTGTGTCCAAACGGAGAAACCGAATTTTGTTGGAAATGATAATGTTAATCATGAGTCGCTCTGAGCTACCATTTTCCTTCAAAGGGATAAGCATTAACAGTGCAATACTTATTTTGAATAAGGTTCCATGAAAATCTGTTAGATAGAATTTCATATTAGATATGAATAGGAAAGAAACTGGGCTTTCTCACTCCTGATGATTTGGGAATGCTAGGCATACGTTTGGATGATACCAAACTAGAACCCAAATTGGATAAGTGCCTAATATAATTGGTTATCCTAAGGAAACCAAAGTATAATACTTATACAACTCACTAGAGAACAATGTAATTGTTGCTCACCATGCGGTTTTCCTAAGAGGAATACCGATATGCAGTGGTAAGTGAGAGGATAGTAAAACTCGATGAAAATCGAAGTAATATTGTTCAAGGCACCAAGTCCTTAATGGAACACAAACAGTTCATCAAGGATGAAACTATACCAATAATCTTCAAATACACAAGAACAACGTAGGTCTGAGAGAGTCAGAAAACAACCTGGGGTATGGGTTTCCGATCTCACCTCATAAAGATGTCAATCTTATTGAGGAATACTAACTGACTACGTGTGAGGAAGTGATACAAGGTATCGACTCCCTATTATGGCAAAGTGCCATGAGTCCGAAATGGATTCCATGTATATCAACTATGTTTGGACACTAGTTATTGTACCGCATGGCATTATGCCTATTGGTACTATATAAGTCTTCAAGGAAGACATACATGGAAGGCAACATACCAACGTACTAAGCTAGGCTTGTAGTGGAAAGGTATCGTTATCAACATTGTGTTGATTACAATGAAATATTTTACCTGTTGCCACGTTAAATCCATTGGGATAATACTTGCTGATGCTGTATGTTTCATTCATGAAATATGGCAGCTGAATGTCAAAATCGATTTCCTTAAATGGAAACCTCTTTGGAGGATGTTTATAACATCCTGACGGTTTTGTCGTACCAAAACTAGCAAACAAGGTTTGTAGGTTATTCGATCCATGTTTGGATTGAAGCAAGCATTAGGTTCTTGGAAATATCGTTTTGATGTAATCATAATGGTGTATGATTTGATTCAAAACGCAAATGATTCTTGTGTATATAAGGAGGTTAGTGGGAGCACACTGACAATAATGTCCTAAATAATGATGATATGTCATTTCTTGGAAATGATATTCCCATATTACAATCGGAGAAGGCTTGGCTTTCATGAAAATTCTCCGTAGAATTCTTGGGAGAAACAACATTTATTCTAGGAATAAAGATCTACTGGGATAGATTTAAAGTTGTTAACACTCTCTGAGAACTCGTATATTGAAAAATGTATGTGACCTGCTGTCTCATACGCTTTGAGCATATGGAGTCACAAACGGGTCAATCCAAATGATAGTCACTGGATTGATATTAAGAACATCCGTTAGTATCTTATAGAACTAAGGATGATGTCTTAAACTATGGAGAATGAGAACTTGAAGTGACTGGGAGCGTTGCTGTAAGTTTTCTAACCAATAAAAACAACGATACAATACAATTTGAATAATGGAACAGTGAGCTGGAAATCTTCCAAGCAAGATACTGTTACTGAATAAACAACAATTGAGGGTCATTGCTACGGCTGAGGCAGTAATAGAAGCCATCTGGGTCATCAACAAATCTAATTACATTAGATATAGTTCTGTTAGCAGCTGAGCTAGGCTACAGCGCAGACTAAAGAATTAATGGTCTCATCAACGATCCAGATATATACTTCGACTATTCATCTGATTCGGTCGGATCATACATCGTGGCGATGTGATGATTGAATAAATTGCATCAGACGATAATCATACAAATCCGCTGACGAAAGCCTTTCCTCAGCAGTTTGAGCAAATCGTACATAGTTCGGGTGTAAGAGACTCAAGTGACTGGCTATAGGCCAAGTGGGAGATTTTTGGACAATTATGACACATAGCGTCACTATTTGTACAGATCATGGTGTTGTTGTGCAAATTAACTATGTGACAAGGAGATTGCACTCATATTATTTGTGATTAGATCACCTAGATGTATAAATGATAGGAGGTCCTTATGATTAGTTCCTAGATTGAGATGATATGAGACAGTATTAGTCCACGAAGGATTAATCATTAAATATCCCTAGTCGTAGTATTATCGAGACTGGACATCGATAATGCGAAATAGACTAGTATTACACTTGTGTGTGTTATGTGAGATCATAACGGCATAGTTCTCATATATTTGGGTATAGGATACTCATGCAAGTGTAATAGGAGGTTGTGTTTTACCGATGGTACGGAAAATAGCTTCGCTCTGGATAGACCCCTCGGAATTCCATTAGTGGTATGACTATGTGTCTTGGAAGGCCGAAATCAGGGTAGGTGTATTTGGTCTTAACCTGAGACTTGCATCGCTAATACTTGCGACAATCGGTGTGCTTTAGTTTTGGTCGTCCAGGGCTTTAACCGGTTCTATGTACGCCTCTGCTGGGTATATTGAGAATCGTAGTGTATTGGGTGTGATGTCAAGACAGAAGTATCACTCCAGTCATAATGGAGATGATGTCACGTAGGATACGGTACTAGTGCTCTTAAGTACTGCAGTCATCGGGATATTATGACTAGGTCATGTATATCCGATAATAGAGATTAGTTACCAGACATCCGACATGTGCTTCGTACCGGGCAGACACAGTTCCAGCCCCAGGCCTAGCACTTGACATTCGATACTGGATCGCAATACGCAATACTACGTATACTACGCCTGACATAGATTATATATTCCAGTAAGAATATTTCTGGAGAATTGGGTAGGCACGGTGCTTTGTTAAAAGCCAACCATGTCTTGTAAATCGATAAGCACGTGGTACGAGTTATGCACGTATTCGGATAATCCGATAACCGTATTTACTGCCAACATATCCAGGGATCTTTTGGGTCGCTTCCCAATGATTCACCGATGACAGTTGATTTAAATTAGAATTAATCTGGGATTAATTAAGAGAGAAAATTAATCTGGGATTAATTAAGATGGAGAAAATTAATCTGGGATTAATTGAGGTATTATTTAATCTGGGATTAAATGTGTTCGGAAAAGAGAGAACGAGATTAATTTGGAATTAATCGGTAAAATAAATTTAATAGTTAAATTTGATTTTTCTATTTAATTTATTCGTATGGGCTAAAGTTAATATATCAGATATATTAATATGAATTGGATTTCGTTACGAAATTAAAGTCGGACTTTAATACGAACGAACGAATTAATTTAGAATTAATTCGTAAACGACGCTCGTAATATATTTACGAGGCATCGTTATTTAATTAAATTAGATTTAATTATTTAGCGACAAAAGTTTGTTTAATCGGATTAAACAGAACCGAGCCGCGGTAAATGTTCGTAGAGACATTTTGAGTTTGTAATTCAAAATGGTGGGGCCCACTTCACACATGTCACAAATGTGAAGTGGTGGTTGGAAAGTGGTTGGCATTTATGCCAAAACCACTTACTTTCCAACCACTTGGTTTAGGTGAAACCAAATTATCCCAACTACATGGTTTTGGGTAAAAGGGTAAAACCCTTTAACAAAACCAAAAAGCCTTCTTTCTCTCTACACACCTTTGGTAACAGAACACTTGGAACACAAAACTAAACCCTAGAACCTCCAAATGGGCGTGACCTATCCTCTCCCTCTCTTTGATTTTGTTGCAAGATCAAATTAGCTAGCACTTGGAGATATCAACTAAGGTGATAGGGAAACTACTTCAAGAGTTGGAATCATCACTTAAAGCTTGGATCTTGGAGATCTCTTCTCAAAATTTTAAATCTCAAATCCCTTTATTGTAAGTATATTCCGCAACTTATCTTGTATTTATGAACACCTTTACATGCTTATTAGATCCTTGGCATGTTCTAGGAACACTAACAGCGACTCCACTGGGGATAGAGAATCGGCCCTCAAACAATGCCTTGCAGTGTCTGTGGCTTTGGCTTTGGTTACCCAAGTCTCATATATTTTGCATACCCTTCTTATCCCGATGGCATCATGTATCGTGAAGTCACTTTCACTCAAGGCGGCGGATCTTTATGTGATGATAACCATCACTCGTTGGCACTTACCCTAGGGTATAAAAAAGTTGCACTCACTTGGTCGCTCAAACCCTTGAGTGGGGAGACCTAGATATGAGCAACCCTTCGCCGATGGGAGCTTTATCCATACCCTTGTAAGCCCACATATGAACCATAGTTATATGTCCTATAGAAGCCCCCTACGCTTGTGTTTGTGACCATTATCATTTGGATCCATTTGGGCTTCTCGTCCTAGGATACGAACTAGTTGGGCCACTAAAACTGGGATGAGTTTGTATCTTATGATGATTGGGCCTAAAGTTCTCAAAATGACGATGGGCCACCTTGTGTTTGGGCCCTATATCATTTGAAGTTATTTAGCCACCTTATCGCAAAAGTGTAAACCTGTTGGGCCTTTTCATCTGTGACAAGTTTACACCTCGCGATAATCTGATTGAACACTTTAAAATCATAACGGGCCAACTTGTATGAAAACCTTGATGGGCTTAGAATGTCCAAACATGATCCGAATATGCCAAACACATGAGTCCGATATCCGCACTGGCTTTCATCCAGGAAGGGTACGCCTTGTTATGAAATATTTAAATACTTTTGGATATCTCCAAGTCCATCCCGAAAACTTTGATTACCGAGGGCCCAATTCATCATTTCAATACAATGGCACGATCCCCATAATAGGCTTAGTCAATATTGTAAATGGGCGGTCTTTCTCTGTTACTGATGAAAAGGAACTGAGGTAGCCAAGGTTCACCCTTGTAGCGTACGAGAGAACGATTTTGTGTACCCCACATTGGTGCATAAAATAAGCCATACTTAGGACATAAATGGACTTACCACGAGTGTGGGAGGAATAAGGTCGGAAGGCTATATGTTATTTTCATAACCACATACATCTCATGCATCTCATGCATACATGCATCATGCTAACCCTTTATCTTAACAACCATCATAGATATCCGTTGGGTCAGAGAAGAAGGAAGACTTGTCAAGAAAAGTTTAGCAAACATGGATGCGTCAGACAGTGAAGGTTCCCGCATGGATCAATCGGAGTCCAACATCACCAAAGTTACCGAGCAACTACAAGCTTTGACCAACGATGTGGACAATCTGTCAGTACCCCGCACAGTGGGAACATAAAACAACGGGGATGGAAGGCATGAGGAGCCTCTGGATAGGGTGAGTGAAGAAATCCTTATTTTTGATGATGACATGGCTGAATATGCCGCGGGAAGGATAGTCGGGTCTCAGACAGAGTTACAGAAACTCAGAGAACAAGTAGAGTCAGTTACCCGCAAGATGAAGGGAAAACATGAAGATCTATTAGACTATGATGCGATGACTTTCGAAGAACAGCTGCCTCCCCAGTTTAAGATGCCTGATATGGCCAAGTTCAACGGAAATGGAGATCTAAGGGTCCATCTCCGACAATATGTTTCAGTGATGAGTTTAATGGGTTTGTCAAAGCGTCAGATGTAGAATATGTTTGGGATGTCACTAGAAGGGGCGCCCGTAGTATGATATCATGGCTTGGAGTAAAAGGTAAGAGATGACTAGAGGGAAATAGTAGAGGCCTTTATGAACCAATATGTCACAGACCTGGAGATAGACTTGTCGCTCTGTGACTTAGAAAACACCAAACAGAAGCCAGAAGAGACTTTCAAGGATTATGTGGATCGTTGGAGAGGCCATCTCTTGAAGATGCAGACTCGGCCCTCGGAGAATGACCAAATTAAGATGATCATTAAGGGCACCAAACCCTCCATTTATAACAAGCTGAGCAGGATGACTTCCATGATTAGTGACTTTTGACAGTTAAGAGAAACTATTATAGATATCGAGGAAGAGGAAGCCGAGAACAGAAAGTTTTACGGCTAGAATAGAAAGACCATTGGGAGGCCTTCTGTGACCAAGCCCGCTCCTGCTGAGGTCGCTGCCATAAAAAACAGGCGATTCTCCAATTTTGGTAGACCTTTGTCAAAGGTGTTTGAAAAGCTGAAGAGGCAAAGACTTATAAAACCCTTAGAACCTATACCATTTCCAAATCCTGTGCCACACTACTTCGACCTAGACCTATATTGTCACTTCCATCAGGAAAAAGGCCATGAAACTGACAACTGCGCCCGCCTAAGGCATGAGATCCAAAAATTTATTGACACCTATAAGATACCCGACCTAGAAAAAGAACAACCAAACACACACAGAAACTCTCTACCCAACTACCACTCCGTTCCACCACCCACCTACATGATCAACTCAGGCCTGCACGAAAGCTCTGTCCTCCAAACTCTCAAACACCAAGCTTCCTGCATTGGGATATGGGACATCAGTAGTGAAAATGAAACAGAGCAGGGGAGAGATTTCTAGGAAAACTTCTCGAGCAGTGATAAAGTGGAGGTTGTAAAATAGGAAAATAAATGGGAAGAATAACAACTGCAGTTGGAGAATCTGACGCTCGAAGAAAGCAATGAGGTGGAAGAAGATGAGACTGCAAATTAAAAAGATGTTTATTTTTCTGACTTATTTAATTGTAATCTTGTATTTATTAATTATAAAGACTGACCGATATTGTCACACGCGTATAACGTAAGCGCACGTATCGTTCAAGTAATATAAAAAGTATCAATCCCATGAGGACTTAATAGCTAAGCTATTATTTTATGAAGCCAAATATTTACGAGTACCTAACAGATTGATTGTTTTGATTAGATGGTGACTTTAAAATTAAAACAAGTAAATAGAGCGAAAGTAGGTTAAGGAAAATTCAAATTTATAAAACTATCTAGGGTTGTGAATCTTTCCAATACCTTTTTAAAGATGAAGTGGTTATTTCATGTTTGTGTAATATACTGGTTTACTAACCTGGAACACGAAATTCTGCAAAAGCCTATGTCGATAGTTAGATGCAAATACCGAGTGTACCAAAATTAAACTATATGTATATGTCAACCAAGTTACCTGAATTCGTTAAGATTAAGTTCCAATTGTGGCTACCGCCGCCCAACAAATATATGTCTATCCTGTAAGGAAATCTATTAAAGGGTTATCTATCCTAAAGGAAGATCGTGGGCTATTAAGTCTAAGGCTGAAACCTAAAATTCCTTCGTCAAGTTTATTTTAAGTTTACCTGATCAATCTTATTAGTGGCCAGCTAATAAGAAGCATTAAACTTAAGACTTAATAAGTAAACATTTATATTACCCAAACTATAAAATAACCCGTTATAAAACGGTGATATTGGATTTCATAACAATCCCAGATAACAGGCTTAACTATGACACATATTTATAACTACTAAAAGCTTAAAAATAAAAGACATAAAGTAAAATGCTGAAAAGTAAATGCTGGAAATTAAAAAGGTAAAAGTACAATGAAAGAAAATGCTAGGGGTTAAAAGATCCACTTTTATTACTACTATTTTAGATATCTCCCTTAATATAATATATTAACTTGTGTGATATTACCAACCAGCTATATAGGCGGTAAACTGATTAAGTCAAATTAATAATTAATTACCAACCGACCAACCAGGCGATATCCTTGCTTAGTCAGGTTAAAACCAATTTAATATCAATTACCAACCGGCCAATATAGCGGTATCCTCATTAAGTCATGTTTTAAATAGTTATTATATTATAATTAAGGGAGATTAATATAAATAGAAATAATAAAAGCTTTACCTTTTACCTTAGCAGGGGGAAGTTACCGTCTCATTGGTGAATAGTAAAAATTGAAAAAGTAAATAAAGTAAATTACTATTACAAAAAGTAAATAAAATTAATTACTAAACTGAAATTAAACAAACTAGATACAAACTCCTTAATATTCTCAAGGAATTACATATAGGAAGGTACATCTGAAACTGAAATTTTGTGCTGAATTTATAGGCGTCGACAGGCTTCACGCGTCACGATGCGCCGTGATTTACTGCGTGGCTTGCGGAGGCGATGACACGTGGCACTTATATTTGCGATACGGTGACACATGGCAGAGGCCATTGGCAACTCAATGATTGTGATGATGTGGCAATGATGTGGTGATGTTGATTGTCGGCATCGTGTGATTGTGACATGTGGCATAAGATGATTGGTTGATGATGATATGGCTGACATGTGGCAAGCTGACTTGGCATGTGACTGATGTGGACACCACGTGACTGACACGTGGATGACACATAGGCGACACGTGGCGATGGCGATTATCGGTAGCATGTGATGGTGACACATGGCACTGCCCACGTTAGCGGATTTGCTCTGATATTGACACGTGGCAGGCGTACGTTAGCATCCGGCGCATGTTAGCAGACTTCTCAGATTGTGACAGGAGGCACGACATATTTTAGCAGGCGGCGCACGTTAGCAGTCGCGACGTGAGAAATTATAGTTCTGCCCTTTTATCCATTTTCACTGTTTTGGCCTTGAATTTCTTCCAGAGAGTCTTGAAACTTTATTTATCTATAAAAATAACACAAAACACATCAAAATATTCATAAAACTCGAGAAACTATACAAAATATTAGGTCAAATGAGTGGGAAATAATGATACATTTACCACTCATCATACTCCCAAACCTAACATTTTGTTAGTCCTCGAGCAAAACAACAAGATAAAATAACATAAACATCTCTAAAATAAAACTAAGCTAAGCCATTTTCGTAGGGATCACGGTTGCATTTAACATATGCAACGAGCCTTTAAACCCCTAGGTGTCCCTAATAGATGAGTTGTAATCTCGTGAGGGCTTACAACAACGATACCCACAAATGTTTTACCAAAGTAAAAAGATAGTAAAACTAATGCACACAAAAACAAAAAGACAAGAGAAAAAAAAATAAAAAAAAATTAGTGACTAACCAGGTTAAACCTCTTATCCAAGTTTAGAGTTGTTTTCTTTCTTTCTAAATTACTGAATAAGTAAATTCTCCGATTATTTTTACCATTCTCCATACACACAGCCAACAAAATATTAATCAACTCATTTTTGCCCACAATAGTCACAAATGTAGTTGAAAAGAATGTAATATTTTTGTCCTAAAGTTATATATCAGAATTCACACCTTTTTTAAGCAATGGAATATAATTTTTTTTTATTTATATACAATATTTTCCATCCATGTAGCGAGCTTTAGATCAGTGACTCTCAAACCAGTTGGCTTTATGGCACTAGGTTCTAAGACACCCCTATATACTTATTACTCAGACTTCAGATATATATATATATATATATTTTGTAACATCTTTGATCCATGTAGTAAGCTTTGAGCCAGTGGCTCCCAAACTAGTTGGTTTTAGGGCACCAGGTGTTAAAACACCCATACAAACTTAATAACTTGGATCTCAGACGTGTTTTTTTTAGTAACCATCATTTTTTTAGATGTTTCCTCCAATTAAACTAGAGCACTGAATATTACAAACTCGTCAATTACTACTCATGTCCGTATGTTACCATGTATGTTGATAATATCTGTCAATTGAGCATATGTAGATTCATTTTAATCAGTTTTCTGGAGAATTCACAAATTAAATAATTCAAAATAAAATAAATAAAAATTAACTTCTTCCGAAATAGGTTGAGATACGTCTCAGGAGTGGAAACTCCTTACACAGCTATCCCACACCAATTTCACCCCATTAATTAAATTAAAACATAAAAACACAAAATATTTTTTTGATTTTTGTAAATTTTTATATTTTTTTTGAATTTTTTCAAAATTTTAGACTAAAAATAAAAACAACAAAATACTACAACAATTCCCCACCCCAAACCTAAATGAGACATTGTCCCCAATGTCTTAAAAAGTAGAAGATGAGTTTAGAAACAGTACCTGGTAAGCTAAAATTCTATATCTAAAATGAAAATTAGAGGTTAAGATTCAGATATATTCGACGTTTTTTTACCACGATCATTATCAGACCAATTTATCTTGGAAAAGATAGGGTCAATTTGTGGTTTAAAGGCTAAGATTTGGTCAATTAAATATAAAGCAGTTCTGGCAGTGAAGAGGAGTTCTTTCAGAGGTTTTTTCACGAACCCATTTCTCTGGGCATCATCAAGAAACACACAAAGAAAATCATAAAATGCATCAATGTTAAACAACTCAATCGGTATCTGGTGTATGTTCAAGTTCACCCAAGATAGCACTATAAAAATTTCCTCCGATGTACCCAAGCCACCTGGCAAAGCAATAAAAGCATAAGCACGGTTAATCATTTCCATCAATCGTTCAGACATTTCTGGCACGAGTGCCATTCCTCTCCGTTTGATGGTCCAATAAGATTCGCCTCCACCAAGGGTTTTGGGATATTCCCAGAACTGGACTGCCTCATTCCTGTACGGCTTTTGAAACGATCCCCATTAATCTAAGATTTCCACCACCATATACTAAGTGCATATTCTTCTCAACTATGACTCGACCCAATTCTTGTGCTACCTCTATGTATTGTGGCTTAGTACCAACACTAGTACCGCAAAACACACAGATGTTTTCAACTCATCTTCTTGAAGTGGCTTCCATTTTTATCTGGACGCCTTCAAAAGTGCAATGATGAGTTGAATTTATAACACTTGAAATGGGTTAGTAATAATAACACTAGTATCTTCCAAAGGACGATTATTAGCAAAACAATAAAAGAAATCGTGAAAGGTTAAAAAGTCTGGATCATGTCGTAGAAAATAAAAGAAAACAACAAAACAAATCACAATTATTAAATAAATACAAATAAAATAATATTTACAATAAAATAAATGCTTGATTGACGTCTATGAGTCAGATACAAGCTTCCCATCCAATTTTCTTATAAATTGGCAAACAGGGTCTTTTAGAGTCAGATTCCCGAGACTTAACTGTTGTCTTTCTTTTCAGAATTGTGTATATAACAAGCGAATTTCCTGATATACATTTCCACTGGGATGCGTCTCAATAGTCTTAGATATGTTATCCAAAGACTCCTTACTCAAGTTATCCCTAATGAAATTAAGTTTATCTTCACAGTTATCAGACACCATTCCTAAAGAACGACAACAAGTATTACAAAATATACGAGCACATTTATAGCATACACCCATTCTTTTAGCTCTTCTCTTTTTAGCTTAGGTGCTTCTTCCTAAACTAGACAAATGTGAAACAAAAGAGTCAGATGACTCACCTGCCAATTGGACCCGTGTTTCAATAATCCAATGAATGTCAGTAGGAATACCTTTGATCATTAGTAGTCTCATCTGTTCCAAGCAAGCTTTGTAGACTTTCATCAGAGATTTTTGAGGGAGAGAAGGAAATTTCTTGTGAAGATTTGCGAGAGCTTCTTCCATCTTGAAATGTGACTTTACCTACAAAAATTAAACACACAAAAATAAAACACACCAGATCCAATATATACACAAATTGCATGGGTTGCCTCCCAGCGAGCGCTAAGTTTAAAGTCGTCAGCTAGACATGACTGCTTTAATGTTAGGCTGGATCTGAAAGTGTGACACTTTCTTTTTGTCACTCAAATGATTCTCCCCAGTAGTGCTTGACACACTTGTTTTTTAACCTTGAATGTTTTGTTGGAATCGAGATCATGTATCTCAACGGCTCTATCTGGTAAAAGTTTGGTGATTAAGAATGGACCTGACCACCGTGATTTTGGCTTCCATGGGAATAGTTTCATCCTTGATTTGTTTAACAGTACTTGCTGCCCCAGTTCCAGTTGTATGCGCACTAACCTCTTATCATGTCTTTTCTTGCCCTTTTCATTGTATAGTTTGTCATTCTTGAAGGGCTGTATGTGGAATTTCTCCAATTTGTTAAATTGGTGGAACTATTTCTCATCAGTTTCTTGTAGATCAAGATTTGACTTGTTCAGTGTGCAGTACGCTTTATCTTCAAGCTCCAAAGGAAGATTGCATGCTTTAAGTTTGGTAGTTGAACTTTGATTTTCATCAAAGTTCTGGATGGTACTATTTCTCACATCAAGTCTGAAACATTCCTCCTTCTTTTCATTATTCGGGAATTCCATGGCTTTGAAAACATTGAATGTTACTTCTTGGTCTTGAACCCTCATTGTTAGTTCACCTTTTTGTACATCAATAATGGTTCGTCCTGTAGCCAAGAATGGTCTCTCGAGGATGATGGGCACGTTTTCACCTCCCTCCATGTCAAGGACAATAAAATCTACTGGGAAAATGAATTTGTCAACTTTAACTAGCACATCTTCAACTACACCTCTCGGAAATACGAGCGTTCTATCAGCAAGTTGCAGAGAGACTGAGGTGGGCAATGTTTCTCCAATCTGTAGTTTCATGTAAATAGAAAAAGGAATCAAGTTAACACTTGTACCTAAATCACATAAAGCCATACCGAAGTCATGTTCTCCAATGGTGCATGGGATAGTGAAACTGCCAGAATCTTTCAACTTTGGGGGAAGCTTCCTCTGAATGATGGCGCTGCATTCTTCTGTCAATGCTACTATCTCATAATATCCCAATCTTCTCATTCGTAACAGAATGTCTTTCATGAATTTGACATAGCCGGGCATTTTTTCCAAAGCTTCCGCAAATGGAATGTTGATATGCAGCTTTTTGAACACCTCCAAGAATCGAGCAAACTGCTTGTCCAGTTTGTTTTTATGGAGACGCTGTGGAAAAGATGGAGGTAGAGTGATTCTTTCTGGTTCATTTTCCTTTATTTCTTTTTCCTCCATCTGTGGAACTGCTACTTTTTGAACTTCCTTAATGGATGCATTGATTCCAACATCTTTTTTGATTTCAGTATCGATTTTAAAATGATGGCATGACACTGCTCCTTTCCCATGTTCCTTGGATTTGGTTCTGTGTTACTAGGAAGGTTACCTAGCAGTCTATAACTTTGAGCATTGGCCAATTGTCCAATTTGATTCTCTAGTGCTTTGATAGAGGCAGATTGACTTTGAAACATTACATCATATTTTTTTAGCTGAGTCAGCACTTCCGCTATTCCTGGTTCTTTTTCATGTTCCTGGCCTTTGTTATGCTGTTGGAATCCAGGTGGTGGATAGTTCTGTTGTTGGAATCCAGGTGTGGATTATTCTTCTGCCCTGAATTATTGCTCCATGAAAAATTGGGATGATTCCTCCACCTTGGGTTTTAGGTGTTGGAATATGGATTGTTCCTATGTCTGTTGAAATTATGGACATAATTCAACGTCTCTTCTTGTTGATTTGGCTTTGGTCCTCCTCCATAAGGTGAAATTGTTTATCCGGTAATTTTTACAACTTGCGCGCTGAGTGTTTCCAGGCATTTGCATATCTGATCCAGCTAGGTATTCACTGCTGTGATGGCTCATACTTCATAAATTCCTGCAATTCGTTGAATCATGCTCCTTTCTGTTGGCCACAAGGAATTGTTGTTAGCTATTTCTTCGATTAAGTCCCAAGCTTGATATTCTCCTTTTGCCATCAAAGCTCTTACAGCAGCAACATCAATTATGGTTCTCATTAATCCAGAAAGTCCATTATAGAATGTTTGAACTTGAAGCCATTTTGAAATCTCATGGTGAGGACATTTCCGGAGCAAATATTTGTACCTTTCCCAAGCTTCGTAGAGAGTTTCCGAGTCATGTTGTACAAAGGATGTAATGTCATTCCTCAGTTTTGCTGTTTTGGCTGGTGGAAAATATTTTGCAAGGAATTTGGTGGCTAGAGTGTTCCAAGTTGTAATGGAACCTACTGGTAGTGAATGTAGCCAAGCTTTTGCTCTGTCTTTTAAGGAATATGGAAAAACCCACAGTCTTATTGCTTCTTCAACTGCTCGGTTGTAATTGAAAGTGCCACAAACTTCCAGGAAGTTGCTGATGTGGGTATTAGGAACTTCAGTTGCATTCCCCCCAAACTGAACTGACTGCTGAATCATCTGAATACATATTTTGATGTCACACACATTTGCTGGTAAGGGAGGAAGTACAATACAAGAAATGAAGCCGTCAACAACCAGAATGGTTCTGTCTCGAATGGGAATTAGTGGTGCAACTTCCAAAGGTTCAGGTTCCATGTTAACGATTGCTTCTTGGCCTTCTCGCCTTTCCCTTCTCAATTGTCTGATGGTTCTTTCAATTTATGGGTCAAGCGATCGGAGTTCAAAGCTTCTGGTTCGTCTCATGTAGTGTCTGATAACCTGAAACACACGAAAACAAAAACAATAAGTAAAAAGAAATTAGACACAAGTAACGTATCTAACCCCAAAACTAATAGTGAAAGATAACTAAGTCCCTGGCAACAGCGCCAAAAACTTGACCGATATTGTCACACGTGTATAACGCAAGCACATATATCGTTCAAGTAGTATAAAAAGTATCGATTCCACGAGGAATTTGTTAGTGTCCTAGACATGCCACAGGATCTCTAAGCGTGATTATTGTGTGAATTTAACAAGTAAGTTGCGGAGTACTTACATTGGTTGGTAGAGAATTTTTCCAAAAATTTCCTTCATTGTAGAAGCTCCAATCTTTGAAAATGAGTTCCAAACTCTCGGGTGAGTTTCCCTATCACTTTGTTTGACTCTCTAAAGTGCTAGCTTTAACAAATTTTAGAGCAAAATTTTTCTATGGAGAAAGAAGGGCTCACACCCAAAAGGAGAGAAAAAGAGAGTGATGATGAATAGTAACTTCAAAAGTTGTGTCGTTGTGTTGAATAAATGCTTCATTTATAATGGCCAACTACTTCCATCAAATGTGTTGACATTTGATGTAAGTTGTGGGTCCAACCTATTTTATATTTCAAATTTAGTTGGCTTACACAACACACTTTGGGCTGGGTTCGTTTAATCCGATTAAACAAATTTTTCGTCGCGACGTAATTAAATCCAATATAATTAAATAATAATTCCTAGAAAAATTATTACGAAAGTCCCTTATAAATTAATTCCAAATTAATTTGTTCGCTTGAATTAAAATCCAATTTTAATTCCGTATTGAAATCCGATTTCAATTAATATATCCAATATATTATTTTAGCCCAATTAAATAAATTAAATAGAAAAATCTAATTTAACTATTAAATTTGTTTTACCGATTAATTCAAAATTAATCGCATTCTCTCTTATAGTCGAATTAATCCCAGATTAATTCTTGACGCAATTAATCTCAGATTAATTTTCTCTCTGATAATTAATACCAGATTAATTCTTGCCTCTCATAATTAATCCTAGATTAATTCGGTTCGAGTCAAATGTCATCGGTGAATCTTTGGGAAGCGACCCAAGAGATCCCTGGATATGTTGACAGTAAATATGGTCATCAGACAATCCGAACACGTGCGTACCTGGTACCACGTTCTTACCAATTTACAAGACATGATTGGCTTCTAGCAAAGCACAATGCCTACCCAATTCTCCAGAAATATTCAACGAGGAATATATAATCTGTAGCAGGCATAGTATACAATGTATTGCGTATTACGATCCAGTATCGGATGTCACATGCTAGGCATGGGGCTGGAATTGTGTCTGCCCCGTACGAAGCAGATATCAGATCACTAGCAACTAGTCTCTGTAATCGGATAATCATGACCTAGTCATATTATCCCGATAGCTGCAGTATTTAAGAGTACTAGTTCTGTATCCCTGCGTGATCATCATCTCCATATGACTGAAGTGATACTTCCATCTTGACATCACACCCAATACACTACGATTCTCAGTATACCCAGAAGAGGCGTACAAAAAAACTGTTAAAGCTCTGACCAAAACCAAAGTATACTCATTGTCGCAAGTATTAGCGATACAAGTCTCAGGTTAACACCATATACACCTACCCTGATTCGGATTCCCATAGATAGATAGTCATACTACCAATGGGATTCCGAGAGGTCTATCCAGAGCGAAGCTGTTCCCGGTCCAACGACTAACAGAACCTCCTATCACACTTGCATAAGTATCCAATACTTAAATATTTGAGAACTATGCCGTTAAGCTTCCATAATGCGCACAAGTGTAATACTAGCCTATTCCGCATTATCGATGTCTAGTCTCGATAATACTATGACTAGGGATATTTAATGATTAAACCTTTTGTGGATTAATACTGTCTCATATCTTATTAATCTGGTACTGATCATATGGACTTTTATCATTTATATATCCAAGTAATCCAATTACAAAATGATAAAAGAGCAATTTCCTTTGTCACATAGTTAATTTATACAAAGAACACCATGTCTTTTACAAATAGTGATGTTATGGGTCATAATTGTCCATCAATCTCCCACTTGACCTATAGCCAATCACTCAAGTGTCCAACACCTGAACTATGTACGGGTCGCTCAAAATTTTGCAGAGATATAGCTTTCGTCAGTGGATCTGGAAGGTTTTCATCTGAAATGATTTTTTGATCTTCACATCGCCACGATGTGTGATCTCTCTAATCAGATGAAACCATCGAAGTACATACTTGGATCATTGATGAGACCGTAATTCCTTTGTCTATGTTGTAGCCCAGCTTAGCTGCTAACAGAACTACTCCTAATCCAATTAGGAATTTTATAAATCTAAAATGCTTCTTTTGCTGCCTCAGCCGCAAGAATGTATTCCACTTTTGTTGTTGAATCAGCAACAATATCTTGCTTTGAAGATTTCCAGCTCACTGTTCCGTTGTTCAAACAAAATATATACCCTTATTGCGACTTATAGTAATCTTTATCAGTTTGGAAACTTGCATCGGTGAATCCAGTCATCTCAAGTTCTCCTTCTCCATATACTAAGAAGGCATCCTTAGTTCCTCTAAGATACTTAAGGATGTTCTTAACATCAGTACAGTGACCATCACCTGGATCGGCCTGATTATGACTATATATGCTCAAAGCGTATGAGACACCAGGTCACGTATATGTTATGGCATACATGATCGATCTGACTGCTTACGCGAACGGGATCCGATTCATTCAATCTCTCTCATCTTGAGTTTTAGGACACATGTCCTTAGATAGAGAGACACCATGTGACATCGGAAACAGCCCATTCTGGGACTGATCCATGTTGAATCTCTTCAACATTTTCAATGTACGAGTTCTCGGAGAGTGCCAATAACTTTTAGTTTTATCCCATAGTGTCCAAACTTGGTTGTATACATGGAATCCATTTCAGACTTCATGGAACCTTGCCATAAAGCGGAGTCGATACCTTGTATCTCTACCTCATACGTAGCCGGTTTATTATCCTCAATAAGATTAATGTCTATATGAGGTGTGATTAGAAATCCATACCTCTAAGGTTATTTTCTGACTCTATCCGACCTACGCGGTTCTTGTGTATTAGAAGATTGTGGAATAGTCTAATCCCTGATGAACTATTCATGTTCCGTGAGGGGATCGGTGTCAGGAACAGTATCACTCCGATTTTCATCGAGTTTTACTTTCCTCCCACTTACCACTACATTTAGGAATTCCTTTTCGAGGAAGATTGCATGGAGAGCAACAAATATTTTGTTCTCTTGTGCGTTGTGGAAATAATATCCTTTGGTTTCCCGAGGATAACCATTTACAAATAGGCACTTATCCGATTTAGGTTCTAGTTTGGTACCATCCAAACGTTTAACATATGCCCAACATACCTTGTTGACGGCTGATTTTGGTCTCAGGGTAATATGGGAATATCACCTCCGAGATAATCCTCCTTCAATAGTGAATTTGTTTGGTTTATGGGGGACCAAAAGCAAATTTAGCAAAAGACAGATAAACACACCAATCAACAAGGAGATTTAACGTGGTTCAGTGGATTTTTGATCCGACCTACGTCCACGGACAAGAATATGATGGTACTCTTTATTACTCAAATATGCTTCTCGGGTCTCTTCTTTGTTTTTTACAAATCAGAGTTTGATGATTCTGATCACTTTTTGTTTGATGCCCATTACACATACTATGCCCTCCTATTTAATAACACAGAAATCAGACTCCTATTATCATAAGAAATCCTATTTGATCTTAGTCTTCTCCTCTTGTAAGGATTCCTAGTCTAACACTGCCTTCTCTTTTCTTATTCCTTCTTGGATTCTGACTCCTTCTCCTTGTGAGAGTAGGATAATTTGTTTATCTTATCCGCAAGAGTAGGGTGTCGTCATCTTGAACACGTCTCGCCATCTGGTCGGTCTTTATGAGGTCGGTCATGACAATCTTTTATGCTGAGAGTGTTTCTTCTGCGACCTTATAGTGCTCGGTCATCCGAACCAAAGTGGTCGGTCTTCACATGTTATGGTCGGGTCGGCTATATGATCTCAACCAGTCAGGAATTACCCTTCTGTCCTCGTCGTGCTGCCCTAAATGTCATAGTGCCTGAAAACACCATCAACATATGTCCCCTAGTTCTCGGTTCCAACAAGTGTGCAAGTTGGTGCCGGGAACTACATAAAGATGGTGTTTCTATTTTGCTTCGTTGGAGGTCGGTCCGGGGTCGAGAAATGCTTTGTTGCCTCTTTTCAAGCGCTTTGTCTTGAGACACGCAACAGTCATGTCCGCTTAAATGCCCATCAAATCATCTTTAGGGTTTCTTCTAAGTTCGACACCTGTCAAGCATCCGCCGGGTTCCCGCCAAAAAGGAAACGAATCGACCGTGTGGAGGCGTCTTTACAGCGGGCTGATCTCAGCCGTCTGTTCAAACTTGGGAGACCTCTTTTGCAGTTGACACCTGGCGTTCATCCGGGTTCTTCCTTTAGATCTAATGGTCATGAGCGTCTTGGTCATGACTATAAGAAGGCGAGGCTTTTACTGTTCCATCTTTTTCGGTAATTTCTCCTTCTTTTCTAAAAACCTCTCCGTGATTCGCCCAACTCCGTGCTCTCGTAGTTCAACCGTGGTCTTTTTCTTTTTCTTTGGTGCGAACATAAGGAACAGGCATAACCGTACTGCACAACCTCCTGCTTTTTCCGAGAAGAACAAGTAAGTCCTCTGAACGACCCCTTCCTTTTTTGTGTTTTATGAATCTGTGTTTTGCTAGGGAAAGATTTATGGTTTGCTGGGTTCTGCTTTAGGGCACTTTTAGAGACCATCTATTTTAGCTAACATGGAAACCGTGAGTAGTTTCTTTTAGCTATAGACTGACTTCCCCTTCCTTCTTTGTTTCTCTGGGTGTCAGGGATGTCTGACAACAGTTCCTCCCCTGAAAAGCCTGCTAAAATCTCAACTCCCCCTGCTGAGGAGCTCTCTTCGGGCTCGGGGGCACCTAGTGTAGAAGACATTGACACTACCCCTACCCCCTCTGAGATCGAACAAGACTCCTACCATCAGAGGGTTCCTCGGAAGGACCCAGAGCCCGGTGAACTTGGATCGTCGGCTCTGGATATGAACCGTCCCTCCAAAATAACTGAGGATGATCTGGCGCTGTTGCGGCAATGATATGACATCCCAATAGATATTGCCCTTGAAGTTCCCGGCCCGATGGATCGTGCTAGTCAACCTGATGAGGGCTCGGTGGCACTTCTTCCTACTTTTTTTGAGTGTGGGCTACGGCTGCCGATGCAACGTTATTTTGCTTGGATGCTGGCCGAGATGGAGATTGCCCCTTGTCAATTGAGCTTAAATAGTTGGAGGATTCTGGCCGGCATATATGTGGTTTGGCACCGGGCAGGTTTAGGTGTACCTTGTTTGGAAGAGGTGAAGAGGTTATATCATTTGAAGTCTAACCCAAAGACTCACTACGGTTGGTATTACCTCTCAGCTTATGATAGTTCGTCCAACCTTGTCCAGAAACTTCCCGACTCTAACAAGAATTTCAAGGATCTTTAGTTCTGGGCTACTGGGGATTGGGGTCGGGTCCTGAGATCGTTTGAGGAGGATGTCTCGGTTCCGGATATCTTCAGGGCGGGAGGTTAGGAGTTTAATACCCCTCTTTTTTTTATTCCCGTTCTTAGTTTCTTAGGTCTCTAACTTCTCTGGTTCCTCCCAGCTTGTTGGCGAGATGCTCCCAAGGTTTCTCGTCAGGTTCGGAGGCGGGTACATTGGGCTCGTCGGTATGCCGCTCACTGGAGGGAATTGGTTAATGATGCGGCCTTTGTTGATTCGGGCCTACTCTACGGACCGTCCCTCCGGAGGTCTCGGGTCGGATAGGTTGCTGGCTGTTTTGATGACTTTCCCCGTTTGTTTATCATGTGTTTGATGTCTTTGTTATATGCTCTCGGGTCCTGATTTCCTTTTCTTCCTTTTTTATAGGTATGTCGAAGAGGCCAAAGTTTCTTGAGAAGTTGTCCGTACTATGAAGAAGGCCGGTCATGCGGAAACTGGAACTTCCCGGGCACAACCTGATCCTGCTGGGGGTGAGAGGGCGTCTCAAGGGAGAGTTCAGCCGGATGCTCGGGGTCTATCTTCTCCTGGTGCGCAGTCGTCAGGATCTGCTCGTCTTGTTAGTCCGCCGAAGCCTCTTAGGAAGAGGAGGCGTCAGTTCGGGTTAGAAGAGACCGAGCTGGTTCAAGGGGAGGAGGAGGATCCTGTCCCGGGCAAGAAAAAAGATGTTCGTCGGGGGAAAAAATCATCCGTGGGCTCCTCCAAGAAGCGAAAGGGTTCTGTAATCCTCGGGGTGGATGACTTGGGAGAAAGCATCCGGGAGGCTACTTCCCATTTGGTACCGGCTTTTAATGAATTGGCCGAGGTGATCCCCCCGGGGGATGTCTCGAGATATGAAGACATCTCTCCCGAAGCTGTGGTGACTGAGATGAGCTCTCAAATGGCAAATGTAGTTTTATTCTTCCTTTTTCTGACTTCGGTTCTCGGTCTTCTTCATATCGTATCTTGACTCTTTTTTTTTTTGTGCAGGCTACTTACCTCATGGCGAAGAACAAAGACCTTCTTCTGAGTCTGTTGTCCGAGGGTGGTCAGGCCTAGAGGCTTCAGAATCGTCTTACAGAAGTGGAAGCTAAACTGGCCGACCGAGAGGAGGTGATAAAGAATCACGAGGCGACCGCCATTGAGAACTTCAAAATTAATAAGGCTCTTAAGGCTGCTGCTGCGCTGGAGCGAAAGCTGGCCGACAATGCTCGGGAGGATTTGAAAACTGCCCAATCTGAGATCGGCGTTTTGAAGGCGAAGGTGGCCAGTGTCGAAACCAAATTGAAGGCCAATGATGAACAAATGGCGCGGGCCCGGGAAGATCTCGAGAAGAAAGAAACCGATCTTGGGGAGAGAGAGGCCGATCTCGAGGTCGAGAAGGAGGCCATCCGCCTTGAGGGGGTCGGTGATTGTGCTGATCTGATACCGATGGTGCTGCCAAGCCTGAACATGGACCTTATCTATACGGCCATCAGCTATTGCAAGGGGGATATTTCTGAGGAGGAGTTACGGAAGTGGCTCCTTCCTCCTTCCGAGGAGGTGATGGATCCTGACCCGATCTCGGTGGTTCCGGATTCCGGGGTTCCCCAAGAAGAGCGACCTGATGTTCCAGCCCCCGGCGAGGACTGCCTTGAGATCCCTCCTCCCGTCCCTGAAGTAGAGGTCTCCCATGCTGCCGAGGATGAACCAGCTGTTCCTCCTCCTAAGATCGAGCCAGTCCTCCCGCCATCTGAGCCAGTTGAGGAAGAAATTCCTGCCCCTGTGCGGGCTGAATGAGAAAGGGTAACCCGACCGGGGCCCTGTGTACACTTTACTTTTTGTAATAACATTAAGCTGTATATGCACATCTATATATATATATATATTTTTATGTGTCCTTATCTCTTTCTCCTTTTTCTCCATGCTTCCTGTTTTGTCGAACTCTTTGAGACCCTTCAGGGGTCAATATGAGCCGGAGGGGCATATCCTAACCCCGAGCTGAGTGAGGCACTTGGACCCGGGGAAATGTTACGTCCCCAGTCCAAAGAGCTGACTTGGTGGGACGTACCCCGACCCCGAGCTGAGTGAAAGACTTGGGTTCTAGGGGAATGTTACCTCCCCAAACCTAAAGGAGCTTGACTCGGTGGGACGTAACCCGACCCCGAGCTGAGAAAGGAACTTGGACCCGGGGGAATGTTACGTCCCCAGTCCCAAGAGCTGACTCGGTGGGACGTACTCCGACCCCGAGCTGAGTGAAAGACTTGGGTTCTGGGGGAATGTTACCTCCCCAAACCTAAAGGAGCTTGACTCGGTGGGACGTAACCCGACCCCGAGCTGAGAAAGGCACTTGGACCCGGGGGAATGTTACGTCCCTAGTCCAGAGAGCTGACTCGGTGGGACGTACTCCGACCCCGAGCTGAGTGAAAGACTTGGGTTCTGGGGGAATGTTACCTCCCCAAACCTAAAGGAGCTTGACTCGGTGGGACGTAACCCGACCCCGAGCTGAGAAAGGAACTTGGACCTGGGGGAATGTTACGTCCCCAGTCCAGAGAGCTGACTCGGTGGGACGTACTCCGACCCCGAGCTGAGTGAAAGACTTGGGTTCTGGGGGAATGTTACCTCCCCAAACCTAAAGGAGCTTGACTCGGTGGGACGTAACCCGACCCCGAGCTGAATAACCAAGTGGCCTCGGCGGAACGAAATCCAGCCCCGAGCCGACTAATCAAATGGCCTCGGCGGAACAAAATCCGGCCCGAGCCGACTAACCCCTGGGACTTCCACAGAAGGGAAATGAATCAACCTTCGAAGCCTTACCGAATCTGGCACGGGCGTCCCCCTACCAGACCGGCGGAAAACGAAAACAAGTTTCTGGAAAATAAAAGGCGGGGGTGACTTAGCACCTATCCCAAAATAAAAAACGTCTTTTGCAAAAAAATAACAACATGGATGTCTCAAAGCAGCGTCCTGCCCGAGGTCTCCAAAACACAATTCTGAATCTTTCAATTCAGTGTCCCGGCGAACCAGGATTCGGATCAGAAGAGCGTTTGAATGGTAAGGGCACATCCTCTACACGTTGGTTCACTGGGGAGCCTGTGTATTGTATGAGGGCTCCTCCTTACCACGCTGGAGCAGGCACACGCCACAGGGGCATAACGCATCCCTGTGTTGTGTCTCCCACAGATCCGGATGATGAATGGATCAAAGAGTGTCCGGGATACTAAGGGTATATTCCTCCTTAGGTCCGGTGTCACTGGAGCTAGCAATCGTCACGGGGGTGTCATCATCCCCCGTGCTATGCTTTCCCACGGATCCATTACATCGGGTAGGTGAGGATCAGAAGAGTGTTCGACACATTAAGGGCATGTTCCTCCTTATGTTCGGTAACACTGGAGTAAGCAATCGTCACGGGGGTATCATCCCTCCCTGTGCTATGCTTCTCACGGATCCTATGCATCGAGTATGCCCCTGAGGACCCGAGCCAAGAGAGATACTTGGTTCTGGGGGAATGTTCCGTCCCCAGTCCAATGAGTATTGACTCGGTGGGACGTAACCCGACCCCGAGCCTAAAACGGCCTCGGCGGAACGAAATCCAGCCCCGAGCCGAATAAAAAAACGGCCTCGGCGGAACGAAATCTAGCACCGAGCCGAATAAACAAACGGCCTCGGCGGAACAGAATCCAGCCCCGAGTTGAATAATGAAGAGGTCTCGGCGGAACGTAATCCAGCCCCGAGCCGAATAATGAAGAGGCCTCGGCGGAACGTAATCCAGCCCCGAGCCGAATAATGAAAAGGCCTCGGTGGAACGTAATCCAGCCCCGAGCCGAATAATGAAGAGGCCTCGGCGGAAAGTAATCCAGCCCCGAGCCGATCGAAACATTAAGGGTACATTCCTCCTCATGTTATGTTTCTCAAAGATATGTGCCCTCTGTTTTTTTGTATGGAGTCGGATGATTCTGGTGTGACTCTGTGCATTTTTGTGGTGGTATCTGTGGTCGGGCAGTTGCGAGTTTTGTGTTCTTTAGCTTTGGATCGTTGTCGTGAGCATGTCCCCGAGTTTTTTTTTTTTGAATATGGTTTCGTAAAGTTTTATTTTAGAGTGTTTTGGAAAGAAAATTTTTATTCATGCTCGGGGACATACTGCCTTTTTTTTTAGTTGTTTTGGCGGCCACGTGCTCTTTGTCTGGCCGTCATGACCTCGTGATCAATGTATTTGTTCAGATACCCGTTTCGTGCTAGATCTTCCATCTGTTCTCGCAGATCTTTACATCCGTCTGTTGCGTGTCCTCTGGAGTTATGGTGTACGCAATAAGCCTTTTGGCTCCTTTTGTCCGGGGGGAATCTCCTTTGGTCGGATTCCACTAAGAGGCCTTTCCCCTGGATCTCCATGACAATTTGTCCCAGTGGTTTCTTTAGGGGAATGTATGCATCTTCCCCGACCACATGGTTTACTTGGGTCGGCGCCCTTCTCTCTTGATTGTCCCGGTGCAGTGGCTTGAATTCTTTGTGCTTCGGGGGTGGTCTTCTGGATTCTCTTTCTGTTCGGCGGGGGGCACCCTCCCTTGCGGTTCTTTCTCTGATGGTGTTCCCTTTTCGGGATACTTTCTCTTCGTTCTCTAATAAAACGAATTTTCGGGCCACCTCCAGAGCGGTGGCGTAGTCTGGGGTGTCTTGGATCCTTAGATGGGTCCATAGCCTTTCGACCCTCAAGGCTCCCTTTAAGCTTTCCAGGGCCTCGGGGGATTCATACCCTCCGACTTCGAGTACCATATTATGGTATCTTTCAATAAAAATCTTCAGAGGTTCATCGTCTCCTTGTTTCATAAGCCTTAGTTCTCCAATCGTCTTTCTGGGGACACAAGCCCCCTTGAAGTGTCGTATGAATGACTTTCTCAGTTGTGCGAAGCTGCTGATGCTCCTTGGGGCTAGGCTTCTATACCATAGAATGGCCGGTCCGGCCAGAGTTAGGGGGAACACTTTGCAGATGGCGTCCCCTGTTACCCCTTGCACCTCCATTAGTAGGACGAAACCTTCAATGTGGGTTTTGGGATCGGTATGGCCCTTGTATGGTGTCATGGTCGACATGCTGAATCTTTTTGGGAATTTCTCTGACTTTATTTCTTCTGTGAGGGGGGACTCATCTTTGCCGTCCTGGACATCCCCTCTGTTTGTATTGGGGTATACTCCCCATTTGATTAGCTCCTCCCGTAGCCAAGATTTCATGCTGCTGTCTTTGGTTCCATGCCGCCTCCTGTGGTTTCTTTTCTTTCTGCTATCTCGGGAATGGTGCTTCTCGGGGTCGGTATCTTCTCGTACTTTTTCATTATATTCTTTTCCTCTTCTCCGGGTGTTGTGAGGGCTATCGTAGGAGGAGTGTGGTGACGATTTGTCATCTTCTCCCTCCCATGTGTCCTCGGTCTGGGAATCTCTCTGCACTACCACGGATCTCACCCTGTAGGGCTCCCTCCTCCGGGGTCTGTCGTCTTCACTTGTATCGACAATTCTTTTTCCTTCTGCTATGTCGTTCTTTCGTCGGCTAGTTCCGGCCTCGAATTTTCCATTGTGTGCTCCTTATATCCTTTCCAACCGGTCTACTATGGTTCTTAGCAGAGTTTGGCTTTCCTCCCTTTCTTTCCTAAGGTTCTCCTCAATCTTCTCCATCCAATCTGCAGCCGAGCTCCCTGATGGTTGGTGGTTTCCGTCTTCCGCCATTGTCTCACTACGCGAGTTGCTTTTTGTTGAGTTCCCCACAGACGGCGCCAACTGTTGACGGCTGATTTTGGTCTCAGGGTAATATGGGAATATCACCTCCGAGATAATCCTCCTTCAATAGTGAATTTGTTTGGTTTATGGGGGACCAAAAGCAAATTTAGCAAAAGACAGATAAACACACCAATCAACAAGGAGATTTAACATTGTTCGGTGGATTTTTGATCCGACCTACGTCCACGGACAAGAACATGATGGTACTCTTTATTACTCAAATATGCTTCTCGGGTCTCTTCTTTGTTTTTACAAATCAGAGTTTGATGATTCTGATCACTAATTTTGTTGATGCCCATTACACATACTATGCCCTCCTATTTATAATAACACAGAAATCAGACTCCTATTATCATAAGAAATCCTATTTGATCTTAGTCTTCTCCTCTTGTAAGGATTCCTAGTCTATCACTACCTTCTCTTTTCTTATTCCTTCTTGGATTCTGACTCATTCTCCTTGTGATAGTAGGATAATTTGTTTATCTTATCCGCAAGAGTAGGGTGTCATCATCTTGAACACGTCTCGCCATCTGGTCGGTCTTTATGAGGTCGGTCATGACAATCTTTTATGCTGAGAGTGTTTCTGCCGACCTTATAGTGCTCGGTCATCCGAACCAAAGTGGTCGGTCTTCACATGTTATGGTCGGGTCGGCTATATGATCTCAACCAGTCAGGGAATTACCCTTCTGTCCTCGTTGTGCTGCCCTAAATGTCATAGTGCCTGAAAACACCATCAACATACCCAAATCTTCAGGAATGAGAAACCTGGTTTCTTTCATGTCCATATTTTATATAAAGTCTATCCAACAGACATTGACATATTCTTATTCAAAATAAGTATTGCACTGTTCAATGCGTATCCCCTGAAGGAAATTGGTAGTTCAGTGCAACTCATCATTGACCTTACCATGTCCAACAAAGTTCAATTTCTCCGTTCAGACAAACCATTCAATTGAGGTGTTCCGGGAGGAGTCCATTGTGAAAGAATACCCTTTTCTTTTAAGTAATATTGAAACTCATTGCATAAGTATTCTTCACCACGGTCCGATCATAATGTTTTAATACTTTTGCCAATCTATTTTTCTATTTTGTGTCGAAACTCTTTGAATTTCTCAAAAGTTTCCGACTTATGTTTCATAAGATACACATAACCATAACGCGATGCATCATCCATAAGGTTACGAAGTATTCATATCCACCTCTAGCCTAGCTAGACATGGGCCCACATACGTCACCATGAATGAGGGCTAACAGCTCGGTGGCACGTACACCCTTACCGCTAAAAGGTGTTTTAGGCACTTTGCCTAATAAACAAGATTCGCAGACATTATATTAATTAGGATGAAATCAGTCCAAGTATCCACTCTTCGAAAGTGTGGATATACGAGTCTTGTCAATGTGTCCCATACGACAATGCCACATATAAGTTTCATCTGGTTTACTCAATTTGAGCATTTTGTTTGTCATGTTATTTGTTTGAGATTCATTTATATTCAAAATATAAAGACTATTATTAACATCTGTGGTACATATCAAAATGTCATCTTTATATACAAAACACACAGTGTCCATGAATACAAATGTATACCCGCATCGGGTTAAACTAGATACAGAGATGATGTTCCTTAGTCAAACTAGGTACATAATAACAGTCACCTAATATAATTACATGCCCCAAGGGCAGATTCAAAACATAGGTGCCAACGGCCAAAACAGCGACTCTCGTCCTGTTTTCGACTCGTAGATTGATCTCATCTGAAGCCAGTGTACTGCTAATCAGCAGAACCTGCACACCAGTACATATGTGAGTACCACATACAGAATAAAAAATCCAATTTTTAAAACCAGTAGTGGACATGTTTATAACAAACATACCTGAAGCTGCAGCCTTGCTCCTCTTCACTTCCTTCAACTCCGCCTTGTACTCACGGAAGTCACGCTTCCAGTGACCCCGTTTGCTAAAATGTAGGTAGATGTCTTGGGATATGTCCTTAGTCTTCCCAGAAGTCTTTAATGATTTGGCCATGTCCTTATTCTTCCTTTTCTTCACACCCCCAGAAGCTTTCGGCCAAGCCTTGGCCTTCTGGGATGTCGAAGTAAGGTGCGCCTCGCGCTCTTGCCCTTCAAAAGCTCTGGCTCTTCTTCTTTCAGCATCGCCATCAACTCTCCAAGAGTCTTTTCTTGGTTCATCATGTTATAGTTCATGATGAACCCACCCTAGCAATCGGGCAGAGACTGTAAGATCAAATCTAGGGAAGTCTCAGCCTTGAAGGTTATGCCCAGCTGACCAAGCTGTTCGATGTCAGCAATCATCTGTGACACATAGTGCTCGATAGATGTACCCTCTGACATACGCGTGAGCGAAAGAGATTCTTTTGCAATTCGTACTTCTGAGATCTAAGGTTAGATATGTGAAGATCCTTCAATTTCAACATCATACTATAAGGATCCAATCCTTTGTTCTGACGACGAAATTGAGGAGTCATTGCGGCAAGCATGATGGATTGAGCACTAACGTTATCATCACGATGAGTCTTCCAAAGCTCATGCTCTACTATTTGCTCAACTCCGGGCTCAAGCCCGAGAGGTTTCTCTATAATATAGAGTAACTTCTTGACTCCTAGGACTATCCTAAGATTCATCTCCCAATCTGGAAAATTGGAGCCGTTAAAGACATTGTCGCCCATAATGATATCCCTAACAATAATCTTTCCAGCCATCTTGATTGCAATAGTCTAACTATCCAATCAACGATTTTGGGTGCATTCAAAATATAATGGTTACTATAGTCTAACTATATGACCAACTACAATTGGAGTAGTGTGAAAACAGTCCAACTGTTCAATCAAAGCAATAAAAGATATTAGTCCAACTAATATATATTTATAACAACGATAAATAAAATAAAAGAGCGCGTGTAAGCAAGTATTAAATGAAAATTGCAAATTTAATACTGGCCTCCCACTATTTTTCGGAGAGCCTCTAACCCTCTGTAGAGTACTCGGGAAACCCAGTTTCCTAGTGGCCTAGGATCCCGTTAAATAACACACAACATTGACTTTGGCCAAAAAGCTGTATGAAACTTAACTAGGTATATCTCTAAGATCAGTTGGATCCCATCCAATTCCTAGATCCGGTAGGTGGACCTCTAAGTCCAAAATATATATCCAATATATATTTCCTAACATTTTCCTCTGAATCAACTAAGCCTTGGCTTTGGCTAAACAAGCTTAATGACTCCAGTTAAGTGTGACCCATTGACAGTGGGAAAGCTTCGTAATCCACATCGATGTACATAAGTGACCTTGACTTTGGCCAACAAATCACAACCACTCATTGGAAGGAAAACGCTTAATATTTAATGAGGGTTTTTAGCGTAAATTGGCAACCAATTTATTATCTTTGATTAGGTCTCATCATACACCCTTAAACATGCATTCTAAAAGCATAATAAGGCGCGAATAAAATTAATAATTATATGCGGATGGATATATAATACAATTTGTTCCTAGAACAAATCACCTAATTTCCTCTCTCCCGTTAGCACTTTACATACTTCTACCCAATTACGTAATACATTAAAGAAACCTCATTTACATTGAGGGGAATTGGTGAGAAGAGAAATAGAAAGAGATATGGAGGTGAAAGGCTGGACGCGCAGGTCCAATTTAATAAATAAGTACCATACTTACAACAATTTCCAAAATTTCCCCCACCCATCTAATATCCATCCGATATAAATTATTCATACAAATACATCCAAGTATTCACACAAAGCATGCTGTCAATCAATCTAATCCAATTAATTAATCTTTGATTAATGACCACCCAATGTTGATACAATGATTTGATTTGCGTGAGTCCAACTCCTTTAAGAATAAATACTCAAAGTACGTATTCTTGAATTATATCGAACTATAATTTCAAATCCAATTTAAATTGTATTCAATACTAATTCATATTTAATTCCAAATTAAATAATTAAAGTTATAATAGTTCCTTTTAGACTTGGATTCCAAATCCAATCTAAATGGGTCTCAAAGGCCCAATTAACATCCAATACTGTTCAATTAAAGTCCAATGGGCTTTCAATTAATTCGTTAGGCATGGGCTTTCGCCATAATGGATCAAACCCAAAATGCCAAGGCCCAAATAGGAATCACCCTATGCCAAAAATCAATTTAGGCCCATTAGGCCCAATTAAATTATTTAAAGCCCCAAAAGTGATATTTAAACTTTATGAAAATGGTTTAGGCCCAATTGGATCCAATCCAATTGTCCAAAACTATGCTTGGCCCAACCAAGTCCATTAAGCCCAAATACAATAAATTAGCCCAATCCAATTTAAAGACTAATTTATTATTAACATAATATTCCAAATATCACATTAATTTAATTAAAGTGTAATTGCCATAATTAATTAATTAAACTAATATTTCTAAAACGTCAATTAAACTAATTAATCATGCTTTTTAATCATCCAATTCATGTCCAACACAAATTGAAGCAAAATCAATCCATCACAACATGCTCAAGCTCACGGCAATACATGAAATTAACATCCAATTTTGATTTCAATCCAATTAAATCAACAATTAATATTCAATTTAATGCCAATTAACATATCCAATTGTCAAATTCAAAAAATCATCATGAACTTTTTCTAGAGTGCATTCGGCCAAGTGGTGAATTTTGGAGAAAATTAATCCAATAAAATTTTCTCAAATCCAATGAATCACAAATACAATTTATCATCATCCAACAACATCCAAACAACCAATTTCGAAATTTATAAGCTCCAAGCACAAAATCCCCAAATAAAGTATATAAACCCTAGAATCAAATCATGCTTAGATATGGCTCATGATGCCATTGTTAGTGTCCTAGACATGCCACAGGATATCTAAGCGTGATTATTGTGTGAATTTAACAAGTAAGTTGTGGAATACTTACATTGGTTGGTAGAGAATTTTTCCAAAAATTTCCTTGAATGTAGAAGCTCCAAGCTTTGAAAATGAGTTCAAAACTCTCGGGTGAGTTTCCATATCACATTGTTTGACTCTCTAAAGTGCTAGCTTTAACAAATTGTGGAGCAAAATTTATCTATGGAGAAAGAAGGGCTCACGCCGAAAAGGAGAGAAAAAGAGAGTGATGATGAAAAGTAACTTCAAAAGTTGTGTTGTTGTGTTGAATAAATGCTTCATTTGTAATGGCCAACTACTTCCATCAAATGTGTTGACATTTGATGTAAGTTGTGGGTCCCACCCATTTTAAATTCCAAATTTAGTTGGCTTCCATAACACACTTTGGGACCGGGTTCGTTTAATCCGATTAAACGAATTTTCCGTTGCGACGTAATTAAATCCAATTTAATTAAATAATATTGCCTAGCAAAATTATTACGAAAGTCGCTTACGAATTAATTCCAAATTAATTTGTTCGCTTGAATTAAAATCCAATTTTAATTCCTTATTGAAATCCAATTTCAATTAATATATCCAATATATTATTTTAGAACAATTAAATAAATTAAATAGAAAAAACTAATTTAACTATTAAATTTATTTTACCGATTAATTCCAAATTAATCCCGTTCTCCCTTCTAGTCGAATTAATCCCAGATTAATTCTTGACGCAATTAATCCCAGATTAATTTTCTCTCTGATAATTAATCCTAGATTAATTCTTGCCGTAATTAATACCAGATTAATTTTCTCTCTCATAATTAATCCCATATTAATTATGTTCGAGTCAAATGTCATCGGTGAATATTTGGGAAGTGACCCAAAAGATCCTTTGATACGTTGGCAGTAAATACGGTTATCGGACCATCCGAACACGTGCGTACCTGGTACCACGTTCTTACCAATTTACAAGACATGGTTGGCTTCTAGCAAAGCACCGTGCCTACCCAATTCTCCAGAAATATTCAACGAGGAATATATAATATGTATCAGGCGTAGTATATAATGTATTGCGTATTACGATCCAGTATCGGATGTCACATACTAGGCTTGGGGCAGGAATTGTGTCTGTCCCGTACAAAGTATATATCGGATCACTAGCAACTAGTCTCTGTAATCGGATAATCATGACCTAGTCATATTATCCCGATTGTTGTAGCATTTAAGAGTACTAGTTCTGTATCCATATGACTGAAGTGATACTTCCATCTTGACATCACACCTAATACAGTACTAGTTCTGTATCCATATGATTGAAGAGGCGTACACAAAACCTGTTAAAGCTCCGGACGACCAAAACCAAAGTATACTCATTGTCACAAGTATTAGCGATGCAAGTCTCAGGTTAAGACCACATACACCTACCCTGATTCAGATTCCCATAAACACATAGTCATACTACCAATGGGATTCCGATGGGTCTATCTAGAGCGAAGCTGTTCCCGGTCCAACGACTAACAGAACCTCTTATCACACTTGCATAAGTATCTAATACTTAAATATATGAGAACTATGCCGTTAAGCTTCCATAACCTGCACAAGTTTAATACTAGTCTATTCCGCATTATCAATGTCCAGTCTCGATAATACTACGACTAAGAATATTTAATGATTAAACCTTTCGTGGATTAATATTGTTTCATATCTTATTAATCCAGTAATAATCATATGGACTTTTATCATTTACATATCCAAGTAATCCAATTACAAAATGATAAAAGAGCAATTTCCTTTGTCACATAGTTAATTTGAACAAAGAACACCATGTCTTTTACAAATAATGATGCTATGGTTTATAATTGTCCAATAGACTTAATACATAAGCTATTAGTTTATGAAGCCAAATATTTACAAGTACCTAACATATTGATTGTTTTGATTGGATGGTGACTTTAAAATTAAAACAAGTAAATGAAAATAGCGCGAAAGTAGATTGAGGAAAATTCAAATTTATAAAACTATCTAGGGTTGTGAATCTTTCCAATACCTTTTTAAAGATGAAGTGGTTATTTCATATTTGTGTAATATACTGGTTTACTAACCTGGAACACGAAATTCTGCAAAAGCCTCTGTCGATGGTCAGATGCAAATACCCAGTGTAACCCAATTAAACCATATGTCTATGTCAACCAAGTTACCTGAATTCATTAAGATTAAGTTCCAATTGTGGCTACCCCCGCCCAACATGTATATGTCTATCATGTAAGGAAATCTATTAAAGGGTTATATATCCTCAAGGAAGATCGTGGGCTATTAAGTCTAAGGCTGAAACCTAAAATTCCTTCGTCAAGTTTATTTTAAGTTTACCCGATCAATCTTATTAGTGGCCAGTTAACAAGAAGCATTAAGCTTAAGACTTAATATGTAAACCATTATATTACCCAAATTATAAAATAACCCATTATAAACCGGTGATATTGAATTTCATCACAACCCCAGATAACGGGTTTAGCTACGACACATATTTATAACTACTAAAAGCTTAAAAATAAAAGACATAAAGTAAAGTGTTGAAAAGTAAACGCTGGAAATTAAAAAGGTAGAAGTACAATGAAAGAAAATGCTTGGGGTTAAAAGATCCACTTTTATTACTACTATTTAAGATATCTCCCTTAATATAATATATTTCCCTCTGTGATATTACCAACCAGCCATATAAGCGGTAACCTGATTAAGTCAAATTAATAATTAATTACCAACCGACCAACCAGGCGGTATCCTTGCTTAGTCAGGTTAAAACTGTTAGACATTATGACCCATAGCGTCACTGTTTTGTAAATGATATTGTATTATTGTACAAAATTAACTATGTGATAATGAAATTGCCTTTTGCCGTTTTGTAAAATTATTTACTTTGATATATTAATGGCAAAAGTCCATATGATTAGTACCGTATTGAGATGATATGAGACAGTATCAATATAAAAAGGTTTAATCATTAAATATCCCTAGTCGGAGTATTATCGAGATCGGACATCGATAATGCGGAATAGACTAGTATTGCACTTGTGCGAGTTGTGATGGCACAACGACATAGTTCTCATATATTTAAGTATTGGATACTTATGCAAGTGCGATATGAGGTTGTGTTTTACCGATGGTACGGAAAACAGCTTCGCTCTGGACAGACCCCGCGGAATCCCATTGGTAGTATGTCTGCGTGTCTATGGGAGGCCGCATCAGGGTAGGTGTATATGGTCTTAACCTGAGACTTGCATCGCTAGTACTTGCGAAAATCGGTAAACTTTGGTTGTGGTGGTTCGGGGCTTTAACCGGTTCTGTGTACGCCTCTTCTGGGTTTATCGAGAATCGTAGTGTACTGGATGTGATGTCAAGATGGAAGTATCACTTCAGACATATGGAGATGATGATCACGCAGGATACAGAACTAGTACTCTATAAAAGGTTGCAACCGTCGGGACAATATGACCAGGTCAGGATTGTCCGATTTAAAGAGACTAGTTGTTTGATATCCGATATATGTTTCGTACGGGGCAGACACATTTCCAGCCCCAGGCCTAACATGTGATCGTCCGATACTGGATCGATGTACGCGATACTACGGTATACTACGCTTGATAAAGATCTAATATTCCAGTAAGAATATTTCTGGAGAATTGGGTAGGCATGGGGCTTTGCTAGAAGCCAACCTTGTCTTGTAAATCGGTAAAAACGTAGTACGAGGTACGTACGTGTTCGGATTATCCGACGACCGTATTTACTGCCAACATATCCAGAGATCTCTTGGGTCGCTTCCTGAAGATTCACCTATGATGTTTGATTCGAACTTTATTAATCTTGGATTAATTACGGAGAACTTTATCTTGGATAAAATGCCTTATTAGAAGAGAGAGAGAGATCGATTAATTTGGAATTAATCGATAAAATAATATATTCGATATATTATTAAACGAAATTAGATTTCGACTCGGAATTAAAATAGGATTTTAATTCGGGCAAACGAATTAATTTAGAATTAATTCGTTAGCGATCTGAATAGTAATTCCGCTAGGCGTAATTATTTAATTCTCGTCGCGACGGAAATTCGTTAATTCGGAATTAGCGAATTTGAGCCCGAAAGTGTTTGCGGACACATTCGTATTTTGAAACGGGTTGGATCCGCAAATCACATCGCGATATCTCATCACTTGACACGACTAGTTGATGGATGTATCTAGACACCTTTATGGGATGATACATTGTCTCTATTCTCAATACAAGTAAGTGATGCCATTTGATGGATTTTTGGAGGGAAAAACCTTTCACGGTTTTTGAAGGGTTTTAATAATTAAAAATTCATTTTGGAAATAATATCTAATCATTTCTTTTCTTTTTCTCACACACGGTTTTTGAAACAAAATGAGAACAAGAAAATTGAAAAGACTCTCACTCTCCTCTCCTTCTTCTTCACGCACGCCGTGAGCTTCATCAAAAAAGGCAGAAAATCATTTTTCATTTCTCCATTTTTGCTAGCACATTTAAGGATCAAAAGAGGTGATAGGGAAACAACCTTGAGCTTGGAACACTTGAAGACTTGAAGCTTCTCTCCATCTTCTTGCTTGGCCGAAACTTCCACCTTGAAGACTCAAGGATCCTCTTCATCATTTTCGTCACAAAGCTTAGTAAGTATGATTTCGCCATGCTTCAAGCTTTGCATGTATGTTATTGTATTTCTATGGCTTATTCTTTCTTTGGGACTAATTATAGAAACCAACAAAAACCAATTTAATATCAATTACCAACCGGCCAATATAGCGGTAGCCTCATTAAGTCAGGTTTTAAATAATTATTATATTATAATTAAGGGAGATTAATCTAAATAGCAATAATAAAAGCTTTACCTTTTACCCTAGCAGGGGGAAGGTACCTCCTCATTGGTGAATAGTAAAAACTGAAAAAGTAAAGAAAGTAAATTACTATTACAAAAAGTAAATAAAATTAATTACAGAACTGAAATTAAACAAACTAGATACAAAGTCCTTAATATTCTCAAGGAATTACAGATAGGAAGGTACATCTAAAACTGAAATTTCGAGTTGAATTTATAGGCATCGACAGGCTTCACGCGTCGCGATGCCCCACGATTTTCGGCGTGGCTTGCGGAGGTGACGACACGTGGCACTTGGATTTGCGATACGGTGACACATGGCAGAGGGCATCAGCAACTCTAACATGGCGATGTTGATTTTCCGTATCGTGTGATTGTGACACGTGGCATAAGATGATTGGCTGATGATGATGTGGCTGACATGTGGCAAGGTGACTTGGCATGTGACTGATGTGGACACCATGTGCCTGACACATGGATGACACGTAGGCGACACGTGGCGATGGCCATTATCGGTAGCATGTGATGGTGACACGTGGCGATGGCGATTATCAGCAGCATATGATATAAACTCCCTAATATTCTCATGGAATTACAGAGAGGAAGGTCCATATGAAACTGAAATTTCAAGCTGAATTTATAGGCGTCGACAGGCATCACACATCACGACGCACCGTGATTTACGGCTTGGCTTGCGGAGGCGATGACACGTGGCACTTGGATTCGTGATACGGTGACACATGGTAGAAGGTGTCGGTAACTCAATGATTATGCTGATGTGGCGATGACGTGGCGATGTTGATTGTCGACACCGTGTGATTATGACATGTGGCACGGCATATGTTAGTGGATATGCTCTGATGTTGACATGTGGCAGGCGCACGTAGCATCCGATGCATGTTAGCAGACTTCTTAGATTGTGACACGTGGCACGGTGCATTTTAGCAGGGGCCGCACGTTAGCGGTCGCGATGCAGAAGTCTTGCGCGTCGCGATACGAGAAATTACAATTTTTCCCTTTTATCCGTTTTTCACTGTTTTGGCCTTGAATTACTTCCAGAGAATCCTGAAACTTTATTTATCTACAAAATAGATAAAACACTTCGAAATATTCACAAAACTCGAGAAATTATACAAAATATTAGGTCAAATGAATGGGAAATAGTGATACATTTACCACTCATCAAAGACATTGATTTTGCTTACTTGTTCAAGTCTTTTTCATGTTAGTCTGCATCATAACACGCATGACATAAACATATTATACATTAACTCAACAAACACAAATGCATCAATCTTGGTATATGTGAAAACCCCCGGGAAATTTCAATTGCAAGTGAGGTTACCTCTGATGAGAGGAAAGAATTAGAGAGAATATTAATAAAATATGCAAAAGTATTCTCCTGGTCCTATGAAGACATGCCTAAAGTAGACAAGGGTATTGCCCAGCATATGATAGCAACGTATCCGAACATAAGGCCTGTAAAATAGAAGCTCCGAAGAATGAGGCCAGAATGGGTCGGAAAGGTTAGGGATAGAAGTGGTGTTGGACAATTATGACCCATAGCGTCACTATTTGTACAGATCACAGTATTGTTGTACAAATTAACTATGTGACAAAAGAGATTGCACTCTTATCATTTATGATTAGATCACCTAGATATATAAATGATAGGAGGTCCCTGTGATCTGTTCATGGATTGAGAATGATATGAGACAATATCAATCCATGAAGGATAAATCATTGAATATCTCTAGTCAGAGCATTATCGAGATTGGACATCGATGAATGCGTAAAAGACTAGTATTACACTTGTGCGTGTTGTGAGGGCACAACGACATAGTTCTCATATATTTGGGTATAGGATACTCATGCAAGTGTAATAGGAGGTTGTGTTTTACCGATGGTACGGGAAACAGCTTCGCTCTGGATAAGACCCTCTCGGAATTCCATTGGTAGTATGACTATGTGTCTATGGAAATCCGAAATCAGGGTAGGTGTATTTGGTCTTAACCTGAGACTTGCACCGCTAATACATACGACCATCAATATACTTTGGTTGAGGTCATCTAGGGCTTTAACCAGTTTCTTTGTACGCCAATTCTGGGTATATCGAGAATGGTAGTGTGTTGGGTGTGATGTCAAGACGGAAGTGTCACTCCAGTCATATGGAGTTGATGATCGCGTAGGGATACAGAACTGGCTCTCTATATAAGGTTCCAACCGTCGGGATAATATGACTTGGTCATGATTATCCGATTTTAAAGAGACTACTTGCTTGTAATCCGATATATGCTTCGAACGGGGCAGACACTATACCATCCCCAGGCCTCGCATGTGATCATCCGATACTGGATAGAAATACACAATACTACGTATACTACGCCTGATACAGATCCTTTATTCCTGTAAGGATATTTCCGAAGAATTTGGTAGGCATGTCGCTTTACTAGAGGCCAACCTTGTCTTGTAATTCGGTTTAAACCTAGTACGAGGTACTTACGTGTTCGGATAGTCCGACGACCGAATTTACTACCAACATATCCGGGGATCTCATGGGTCGCTTCCCAAAGATTACCCGATGACGTATGACTCGCACTTTTAATTAATTAGGGATTAATTAGATGAGAGAGAAAATTAATCTGGGACTAATTGCAGAGATATTTTATCTGGGATAAAATATCAATTAAAGGGAGATAACGGTTAATTTGGAATTAATCGAGAAATTAATATATTTGATATATTAAACGAAATTAGATTTCGACGCTGAATTAAAATTAGATTTTAATTCGGGCGAACGAATTAATTTAAAATTAATTCGTTAGCGACGTGAATAGTGACTTCGCTAGGCGTAATCATTTAATTACGACGCAACGGAAAATTTGTTAATTTGGAATTAGCGAACCCGAGCCCGAGATTATTTGCGAGCGCCTTCGCATTTCGAATTCGAGTGCGGCACGTAAGTCAAATCAAGCGTCAAATCGTTAGTCGCATCTAGCGTCACATCAAGCGTCAAATCATGTCACTTTGAGTGATATGACAAGTGAGTGATTGATTGATGTGATTGAGTGATGTGGTGGTTGTTGGCATTAAAAGTTTGACTTTTTATTAGCCAAATTTTTGGTATATGATTTAATAAAATCAAATACAAAAATAGACAACACTTTTACTCTTTTCTCTCTCCAATTCTCCTTCTCTCTCACGCCCTTGGGGTTGCTCATTTCTTCTTCTTCTGCAAAGGCAGTGAACTGCCGAGTATTTAAAGAAATAAAGGGAAGAAAGTGTGATTTTATGGAAAAATCAAGAGTGCTAGCACACGCCGGGATCAATGCAAAGGTGATAGGGAAGCCCACCCATGAGCCGGGAACCGTTCGACGAAGCTTGGAGCTTGACGAATGACCAAAACAAAGGCCAAAACAGTGAGGAATTACAGCCCACTGCTGAACCAGTGAAGAGACATAAAACATAATTTTTGTTGCCTCCGCATCGCTCAACCACTCGATGTAAGTATTCCGCGACTTCTCGATTTGTATTCGTACTTATTTCATGCTTGGTTTATGATCCTTGGGACCTAGATAATCACCAACAATGGTATCAAAGCTTGGTTAAAAGCATGAAATTAATTTAGGGCTTAAAATTGGGCAAACTTGATTTTGACCATGATTAATGAAATTGGATGGATTAGTATGCTTAAATGTGTTTGAATTTAGGATTGATTGGATCAATTTGATGAAATTGTGTTTGGAACAAATTTCCACAATATTTTGGTCATGGCCGAATTTGATGCCCTATTTGATGTCTTGGGATTTTTGTTTTTTGATTCATTGGATGAGTTGGAATCAATAGGGAATATGATTTAATGTCGATTGTGGATTTAATCAGATTGAAACCGAATCAGACATAATTTTCCCTTCCATTGCCGAGAACAATAAGCATGATTTGGGTTTGATTTTTTGTAAATTTGTGTTGGACAATAATTGATGTAGATGAGCATGATTAATTAGCCTAATTTGTGTTTTGGAAATAATGATTTGGTTAATTAATTATGTTAATGCACTTTGAATAATTAAATTGTAAAATTGGATTTTAGTAATTTAGTTAATTGGGCTAATTTTGGAAATTGGGCTTGAAATGTTGTAAATGGGCTTATTGGGCTTTGTTGTACAAAGTTGGGTTTAGGCAAATTGGATTGGATCCAATTGGGCCCAAAACCACTTCCATAAAGCCCAAATGCAACTTAATGAACCTTTAAAGTTTAATTGGCCTAATGGGCCAAGATTGATTTCTAGGCTTATGGGGTAACTCCCGGATTGGATTTTGGTTATTCGGTTTGACCCGAGTTGACCAAAAGTCCACGCCTCAATAAATTAATTAAAAGCCCATTGGACTTTTATTAAATTTACGTTGGACGTTAATCGGGCTTTGAGACCCGTAACGATTAAATTTGGAATTTAATGTGTAAAAGGTTTATTAATAAAGTGTAATATTTAATTTGGAATTAAATATGAATTAGAATTAAATACAAATTGAATTGGATTTAATTGTGTAGTTTAATTTAATTCAAGAATTCGTACTTTGAGTACTTATTCGCAAAACGAGTTTGACTCGAGCAAAATCAAATCGTTTTTTGAACATTGGATGGTCACTAAAAATCAGATTAATTAATTGGATTAGATTGATTGATAACATGCTTGTGTGAATACATGGTTGCGATGAATGAATAATGTATATCGGATGGATATTAGATGGGTGGGGCAATTTTAGAAATTATTGTAATAAATTTGATTTATTAAATTGGACCTGCGTGTCCAGCTTTATTACCTCCTCATTCTGTGTATTCTCTTCTCACCTATTCCCCTCAATGTAAATGAGGTTTCTTTAGAAGTGTAGTGTAATGGGTAGAAGAAATATTTGTGCTAGCGGGAGAGAGAAATGGAGAGATTTGATCTAGGATCATTGTGTAAAGTATCCATCCGCATATCATTATTATTTTTCATATGCGCTTTATTATATGTTTAGAATGCATGTTTAAGGGTGTATGATGATGAGACCTTAATAAAGATAATAAATTGGTTGCCAATTTGCACTCGAAAATCCCTCGTAAAATATTAAGCGTCTTTCCTTCCATTCAGTGATTCTCACTCAAGATCCGAGAATGGCATTGGCTTGTTGGCCAAAGTCAAGGCCTTTGTCCGTCGAGGATGTGTTTGAATCACGAAGGCTTTGTTACATGTCAGTGTCTTGTCCAAGTTGTGGTTTGTTGGCCAAAGTCAATACCACTTCTTGTCCATCGACATTGATTACGAAGCTTTCCATGGTCAATGGGTCGCGCTTAACTGGGATCACTAAGTTTGTTGTGCCAAAGCCAAGGCTTAGTTGGTTCGAGGAAAAATGTTAGGTAATACATTGGATGTATTGGCATATATAAGATATATGTTTCGGACTTGGATGTCCCCCTACCGGATCTAGGAATTGGATTGGATCCAATTGATCTTAGAAATCTACCTAGTTAATTATCATACAATTTGTTGGCCAAAGTCAAGATTGTGTGATATTTAACGGGATCCTAGCCCACTAGGAAACGCGGTTTTCCGAGTACTCGACAGAGGGTTAGAGGCTCGCCGAAAAATAGTGGGAGGCAAGAATTGAATTTGCAATACTCGTTCAATTACTCGCCATACGCGCTCAAACAAATATCATTCGTCAAATAAATTAAATACTAGTTGGACTAATATTTAAATGTTGTTTTTAATAAATAGTTGGACTATACTCAAACTATTCATTTATAGTTGATTTTATAATTGGATTATAGTAATCAATATAATTGATTTTAATCTATTAATTTATAGTTGATTAAATAGTTGGACTATTGTAATCATTATAATAAATAGTACCTAAATCGTTGATTAAATAGTTGGACTATTAGAATCAAGATATGAATTGGAATATTGGCATTTAAAACACAATCCTAGGGAAAATGTATTTAAATAGTTCAATTTTCATATTGAGAATAATTTCAGGATGGTCCTGGAAAAATAATAAGTTATTTTATTTGATAAAATAATATATTAGGCCTAAGCCCGAAGTTAAGCAAACAATAGAGCATAATCTTTGGAAGATTATGTGATGTTAACTTTAGTGTTTAATCCATTATACTTACCGCAGTAGACTCATTAATTTCTGAATCAGAACTAAGGATTAGATCCTTAAAGTATGATAAAGAAATTGAAGGATCTTCAAAGATTTATTTTAGATTTTAGAAGTACTAAATTGCAATAATAATTCTTGGAGAATTAATGACTATTCTCAATGAGATAAAGTCAAAGTTTGCAATTAGGCAAGTAGCGCAAGGCGCACCTCACTTCGATATTCTAGAAGGCCAAGGCTTGGCCAAAGGCTTCTGGAGTGTTGAAATAGGCAAAGGCAACATCATTATAATCTTCTGGGAAGATAAAGGACATATCCTAAAATGTCTGGACAATTGTGGCAAACGGGATCGCGGAAGCGTGACTGCCGTTTGGATAAAGCAGACATGAAGGAATTGAAGAACGAGCAAGGCTCTGACTTCAAATATGTTTGTCATAAATTATATTCACTACTAGTATTAAAATTGGATTTTAGATACTTAGTGTGATATATATGTATTGATGTTCAGAATCTGTTGTGAACAGGATACTGACTTCAATTGAGATTTAATCTGTGAATTGTAAACGGGACGAAATTCGCTATTTTAACCGTAGATACCTAAGTTTAGGAACTACCTTCGGGTATGTACCTAAATTGGGAAACTGTTATAATGTAACTAGTTTGACTAGAAACATTATCTTTATATAAGTGTTTAACCCGCTGCGGGTGAACCTTTATATTCTAGAACACTAAAGTGTTTTATTATATAAAGATGATATTGAGATAAACGCATTAGATGTAAATAACAACATTTATATTTTGAATATAAATAAAATCTCAAATATATAACATGACAAACAAATAGTTCAAATTGATTTGATCAGAAGAAACTAATTGTGGCATCGTAGTATGGGACACGATTAAACAAGAAACGTATATCCACTCTTTCGGAGAGTGGGTACTATGGACTAATTTGATTCTAATCAAATAAAGTCTACGAATCTAGTTTATTGGGCAAAGTGCCTAAAATAATATTTACTTGGTAAAAGTGTAAATGCCACCTATCTGTTAGCCCTAGTTCATAGTGAATCAAGTGGGCCCATGTCTAGCTAGGCTAGAGGTGGATATGAATATTATGTGACCTTTACGGATGTGGCATCGCGTTATGGTTATGTGTTTCTATTGAAACATAAATCGGAAACTTTTAAGTTTCGTCATGAAATAGACGAACAGATCGGCTATAGTATTATACAGTCACGGTAAGACCGTAATGGAAAATACTTAGGCAATAAGTTTCTAATATACTTGAAAGAGTATAGTATTCTTTCAAATGAGGACTCCTCCCGGAACACGTCAAATTGACTGTGTGTCCGAACAGAGTAACCGAATTTTGTTGGACATGATAAGGTTAATCAAGAGTCGCTCTGAGCTACCATTTCCTTCAATGGATAAGTTTAATGTTGGACAAAATGACCCATAGCATCACTATTTGCACAGATCATTGTGTTGTTGTAGCAAATAACTATGTGACAAGGAAATTGCACTCTCATCATTTGTGATTAGATCACCATAGATATATAAATGAAGAGAGGTCCCTATGATTAGTACCTGGACTGAGAATGATATGAGACAGTATCAGTCCCGAAGGTTTAATCATTAAATATCCCTAGCCGTAGTATTATCGAGACTGGAACATCGATAATGCGGAATAGGCTAGTATTGCACTTGTGCGCGTTTGTGAGGGCACAACGGCATAGTTCTCATATATATAAGTATTGGATACTTATGCAAGTGCGATAGGAGGTCGTGTTTCACCGACGGTACGGGAAACAGCTTCGCTCTGGATAGATCCCTCGGAATCCCATTGGTATTATGACTATGTGTCTATGGGAGGCCGAAATCAAGGTAGGTGTGTATGGTCTTAACCTGAGACTTACATCGCTAATACTTACGATAATCGATAAACTTTGGTCTTGGTGGTAGGGGACTTTAAACGGGTTCTGAGTACACCACTTCTGGGTTTATCAGAGAGTCGTAGAGTATTGGGTGTGATGTCAAGACGGAAGTATCACTTCAGTCATATTGGAGATGATGTCACGCAGGATACGGTATTAGTGCTCTTAAGTGCTGCGCGGCCATCGGGATATTATGACAAGGTCATGTATATCCGATTATAGAGACTAGTTACCAGACATCCGACATGTGCTTCGTATGGGGCAGACACTTATCCAGGCCCAGGCCTAGCACGTGATTATCCGATACTGGGCCGATATGCACAATACAATTGTATACTACGCTTGATACAGATCTAGATATTCTTTGATGAATATGTCCGGAGAACTTGGGAAGACTTGGTGCTTTGCTAGGAGTCGACCTTGTCTCGTAAATCGGTAGAACGTAGTACTTGGTACGTACGTGATTCGGATACTCCGACGACCGTATTTACTGCCAGATTATCCGGGGATCTCATGGGTCGCTTCCCGATAATCCACCGATCACGCACAACTCGCACTCTTGAATAATCTGGGATTATACAGAAGAGAGATAAAATTAATCTAGGATTAATAACGGAGATGTTTTATCGGGATAAAATGTCGTCTAAAGAGAGAGAACGATTAATTCGGAATTATTCGATGTATTATATATATTCGATATATTAGACGAAATTAGATTTCGACGCGGAATTAAAATTAGATTTTAATTCGGGCAAACGAGTTAATTTAGAATTAATTCGTTAGCGACGTAAATAATAATTACGCCAGGCGCAATTATTTATTTAAATTCGATTGAATTAACGTCGCGACGTAAGCTCGGTATTTCGGAAATATCGAACCCGAACGCGTGAGTGCACGTGGGCCCACTTTCATTTGGAAACGTGTGGGGCCCACATGACACATGTCATTCTAATGCTTTGCATGTAGATTGTGTACATTGCACTCAATGTCATTGCATGGAGTTTGAGTGTTTGACACTCTAAGCCATTGCATGTTTTGTGTCATAAATTTATTATTAATTTAATAAATATTATGGCATAAAATATAAATTGATTTTTGGTAAATCATTTTAAAAAAAAAAAAACACAATTCATCTCTCACATTTTCTCTCTTCCTCTCACGCCAAAACAGAATTTTGGACTGGTTTTTGAACCAGAAAAACGTGACCCATAAAGGGAAGCAAGGGTTGGGTTTTCATCGTGAAAACCGCAAGTGCTAGCACACTACGAGTCTTGCGAAGGTGGTAGGGAGGTTCACCCATGAGGCGGGACTCATCCGACGGAGTTTGGAGCTTCGTTTTGAGACCCGAAACTGCCAAGACAGTGAGCATGGACTGGTTGCAGTGGCGTGAACAAGGCAGTACGTTTTTGGCCTTGATTCGTTCAAATCGAC